>PVJA010000968.1:0-140624 GCA_004027025.1 Myocastor coypus
TTGTTCTTCTTGTTCTTGTTCTTCTTCTTGTTCTTCTTGTTCTTCTTGTTCTTCTTCTTCTTCTTCTTCTTCTTCTTCTTCTTCTTCTTCTTCTTCTTCTTCTTCTTCTTCTTCTTCTTCTTCTTCTTCTTCTTCTTCTTCTTCTCCTTCTTCTTCTTCTTCGGCTGGCTCAGCCTGCCCTGGGGGTGCTGCTGGCACAGCATATGGTGCCAGGGACCAAACTCCATGGTTGCTTAAGCTTGCCTAACCAGGTGTTTTATACCACTGAGCCATCTCACTGGCCTAGTACTGTATTTTTGAAAGGAGAAACTTTAAGATCTCTCCTATTAAGGGTAGGTTCTGCCACACAAGACAGTCTGTAAATGTAGCTATATAACCAGCAGACAATTCTAGAACTCATTCACATGTAAGCCCACAAAGGGTGGACACTGAAGACTCATTGAAGCATTGAAGTCCAGGGTCTAGGCCTGCTGAAGCACTCTGAGAGCTGAGTTTCTGTGGTTGACCACATCCTGCAGCCCTGGAAACAGGCCAAGGGTGTGGTGTGTGGAGTCTGGGACAGAGGACTCAGCCTCCAGGAAGGTCTTGGGCCCTTTGCCCATAGGAGACAGCAAATTTTCTTCCATAAGAACTGAAGCTCTAATTTAGGCTCTTCCTGAATTCTACAGTGTGCCTGCCTTACAGCATCAAGGACTTAGTGCTTTTCAAAGACATGGCAGTCTCTTTGGTTGCTAGCTTTCCAGAAGCATCTTTGGGAAGCAAGTACTTGCTCTGTGCCTGTCTGGTATCTACCGCGTGACCTGAAGAGAGAAGGCAGCAGGGTAATGTTTTTGTAAGAGAGACTAACATTGATAGTTTGAGTAACATTGTACCTTTGTGTGACTTTGAAAGGTACTGGTAAAGGATCTGGCATTATATTTTTGTGGAAAAAATTTGGAATAATACCTGGAAACCACATTAGAAGTGGATGGGTTTTCCTCTCAAATATTTCTGAGCATAACCATCTGTTTGTGATTCTCAGTCCTGAAAATGCTGCAACTCAAGCTTCACACAACTCGTATTGAAAATGTGGCTTCACCTCCACAGGGAGTCACTTTGGTGTCACTGTGCAGACCGCAGAGAAAGCATCTTCTACACTGGCTAAGCTTTTCCTGTGGGCATCCTGACAGTCTGATGATTCTTGATTTCTGCCTCATTCAAAGCAGGAGGGTGCCCAAGAGAAGGTGGAGAGCGACGCCGACCTCACAGCTGCGCAGAGCCCCAGCCTGCAGGAGTGGCTGGTGCAAGCTCGTACCACCCGGACCCACCAGCGCCAGAGCAGCCTCCAACAGCAGAAAGTAAGCTGTCTAGCATGCAGACCTACCTGGGAAGGGACCCGGAGAAAAGGCTCCAGAGGACACAGTGCTTCGCAGTCAGCTGTCCCCTTTGTCTTCACTTTGAATGAAGTGTTCTGTGCTGTCCATTTTCAGTGCTTCACTTACACATGACCCCTGGAATGTGGGGTCATTTAAAGGGAGGGAAAAGAATGAAGTCATCGCGTGTACAGGTACCAGCTCCCTATGATGAGCTAGATATAGCTAAATGTAAAAATCATTTTCTTTGAAGATTAAATAAAAATAAGACTGTTATCTTTTAAGAAATAACTTGCATTTAAATAACCAGCACCTCACTCACGTCAAGAAACCTCTTCTACTTTTAGAGTTGCCTTCAATTGAGCCTATTTTATCATAACAAACTTGAGGCTGAGCATGTAGCTCAGTGGTGTGGCACTAGCCTGTGTGCAAGAGGGCCTTCATTTAATCCCCTTTAATCAATCAATCAATAGGTCAAGTCTCACATAGGCCCTCTTGCATGCAGGGGAAAGGCTGAGCTACATGTTCTCTTTAAAGAACACAGCTTGTTCTTACTAGCATGGGAGCTCCCGTCACAAAACAGAACTGTAAGACGCTCCCCAGAAAAACAAATGCATTTTCATTCCCATTTTTCTTTGACGCCTTCACTCTGTGTAAAAGATACACAAAAGGCCTTGTTTTCCTGAGGAGCAAACACATGGGCTACAAATAATTAAAGCATGCCAGCAAACCAGGTGAAACTACAACTTATAAAGTAGGGAAGAAGTACTTATGATGGCAGCTGCTCTCAAGGATGGATGTCCTGGTTGATGCAACTGTGGTTCTGAAAAGCCGGAGTGCATCTTGTACCACTTGAGGGCACCATTGCCCAGCGAAACTTTCTTTTCTCATCAGTTTTTTTCCCCGCACCCCACCCCCAGGTCTTTAAAATGTCATTGCCATGGCAAAAGAAAGCTACAGTAAACTTTAAAAGCATATTTGTGTATCAAGACTACCCCTTTTCTAATGTGTGAATGTAGACCTTACTGCCAAAGTGTCCTGGGAATTTTCTAGACCCAGAACCACGATTGTGCACAATTGCTGAGAAGGGACAAAGACTTTTGCACGTTTCCTTTACCTTGAACAGGAGTTGGAGCAAGAGTTAGCAGAGCAGAAGAGCCTCCTCCAGTCGGTAGCCACTCGTGGGGAGGAGCTACTCATCCAACAGTCAGCAGCCGAAACCTCGGGCGGCCTTGGGTATGTCTCAGAACCCTTGAACTTTCTCTGCTTAGGATTCTTGTCTGACATCAGAACTGTAATCCTTTTCCTCGAAATTTTAAGCCATGCAATTTATGAAAAATGAGGTTAATTTGGGCCAGGGATATACAGACCAGTGGCACAGAGCCTGTCTCGAAAACCACAGGGTCCTGAGCTCAATTCCTGACACACCCCCCCACCAATAAAGTAATTATTTGCTTACACTTGTGGACACTCGTCGTACCTATATGCTGAATGTTTTGTCGCACAGCACAAGCACCAGTAGCCACTGTCGGGCTAACTTGTGTGCTCACCTGCCAGAGCTCTCAGCACATCTGTCAAGGAGGGGTCTTCTGACTGCATTTTCTTTTTCTTTTTTTTTTTTTTGAGACAGGGTCTCGCTATGCAGTTGAGGCTGGCCTTGAGCTCACTTTTGTAGCCCAGGCTGGTCTCGAACTCGCACCGATCCTCCTGCCTCAGCCTCCCGAGTGCTGGGATTACAGGTGTGAGCCACCACGCCCGGCTTGAGTGCATTTTCTAAGTCAGTTAGGAGATGTGTTATGGAATTGGATTCATGATCTTGCTAAGTGGGTGATCATATCTGACAGCAGAGCATTTCCCCCTCAAGAGCTTATCTTCCTCTAACATTATTCCAAAAATAAATGTGTGGGCCGGGCAAGTATCCTCAGTGATTTTTTTATAAATTTTTTATTGAGTTGATCCTGAGGGAGATCGTGATAGGAAAGAAACTGATTAAGTTTATTCATTACCACAGGGTTACCTTTGTCATGTACTAGAGTTGTTTTCTTTCTTTGTCTTTTAATTTAATTTTATTTTGAAAAGTAAAAAGAAGAACAAAAACAGAAACAAAGAGAAAACAGGGTAATATACACGTGTTACAGATTTTTCAAACCAAGAATAGCTGATTAACAATGGTTGATATCTATTTTTATCCTCAAATCTGTTGCTCAGATAGACAGACATAGTTATATCAGACTGATCATATGGTTGCATATTACTACTTGATGAATCTGTTCCTCTAGTTTCTGCAAGTGAAGCCCTACAGCCTGGAGTCCTGGTCTAGCCTGGAGTCTGAAAACCACTCACACATACAAATAAAAGTAAAATTAAGGAAGCTAGAAATTTTTCACTTTAAAGATTTTGATTAGAATGGGAGGAAGGCAAAAGATGTGTAAAATAGGGGAATAGTCCTATATTTTATTCCTGTTCCACAGCTTTTAGCTTGGAAAAGTCACTTGACTGTGCTCATTGGCTCCTTTGTAGAGTCAGCATAATAAGTGCCTAACCTGGTGACCAAAGTGTGGAAATTGGGACGAAGAAGAAAACCTATCAGCTGCAGGAAAACCTCTAAAAATATAAAACATTAAACATGTTAAAGTGAAGCCACTGTGTTCACTACATTATTCAAAGCTATGATTTGGGAGAAGCTGTGATGCTGCAGCCCATTTCTGAATGTTTTTCTCCCAAGAGGAATGGAATAAAGGGAATAGATATCCTGAAGATGATTCATCAAATAATTTTATAACACTAAATAATTGAAAAAGAAGAAATGTTCAGTAATCTAAAAAATCAAAGAAAGGTTTCTATATATATAGTAATAAAAATGTATGTATCATAAGGTATCATAAGGTATTACAAAATGTGTATATATAACAAAATAAAAATACGGAATAAGCCGGGTGTGGTGGCGCACACCTGTAATCCCAGCACTTGGGAAGCTGACGCAGGAGGATCAGTGCAAGTTTGAGACCAGCCTGGGCTACAAAGGTGAGTTCAAGGCCAGCCTGAACTGCATAGTGAGACCCTGTCTCAAAAAGACAATAAATAAATAAATAAATAAATAAATAAATAAATAAATATGTGGAATAAACATAGTATGTGCAGATAAGAATGAAAATAGAAGGGAGATAATCAGACTAACTTGGGACAGGGTAGAGGTAGAGGTTTTTAATTTTTTTTTACGCTTTAACTGATGCTAACATACTGCTGCTGCCATGATGTTAGCTCTGATCATAGAGAAAGGGAGAGAGATTGTAAAATATGGATGTTAAATAGTTCCCTGGTTTTATCTTAAATATTCTATGTAAATGTCAATGAATTTAAAAAATGATAAATATGCATAGGAATATATACACATTGAGGTTCAAGGACAGTATAATGACAAAAATCTATAAATAGAAGGATAAAAGCAAAAAAAAGATAAAAATATTGACAGTTAACCTGTTTATCACTTTAAAAGAATATGCATGAAAACAGTTATGACACATGCAACCCTAAATTGCATTTAACCCTAAAACTGTAAGGCTGCTGTTTAAAGCATCTGAGTTTTGAAACACCTCTTCAGTCCATTGTGCTGAGAAGGCTGACGAGGCTGAAATGAGGAACTACAGTGAAGCCAAAATGCGATGCTCTCTGCTCTCCGGAAAGGTGCAGTGGGGAGCCTGTGCAGCTCCCCATTATTTCTTTTGTTTTTCCTTCAGCCTTCATTTTTGGGAAGATCTTAGCTGGCAGACAAACAGCTATCAGTTGCTTTTGTATACAAGGAATATGAAAATATTTGGAAAGGGTATCTGCAGTGAAATACCAGATTTCTGTATAAAACTGGCTTAAAAGATGGCTTATTAAAAAAGTTGGCTTATAATAAGCTCTTCCATTGTTATTGTTTTTATATTTTGGAGAAAGGGTTTCACTATACAGTTCAGGCTGGCTTAGAACTCATTTTATAGCTCATGCTGGGAACTCCCGTTGATCCTCCTGCCTCAGCCTCCTGAGTGCTGAAATTAAAAGTGTGTGCCTCCATGCCCAACCATAAATTCCTTAATGATTGCACAAATTATAAAGTTTGCACAAGTATGAAAAATGCAAGAACTTGCATAAACATTGCATCTGACTCTTGTATTTATCTTTGACTATAGTGGATTCCAGTTCACCCACTTTTTTTAAGCTTCTGGGTCCAAAGCAAACAACTATGAATTAAATGATACCAAAAAGCCAAAAGCAGGGCCAGCAAGATAGCTCAGTGGACTGAGTGCCTACTTAGGCAAATGAAGAGACCAGATTTGATCCCAGCACCACGTGCCATGCTGGCCCAGCCCATCAAGATCGGGCACGGTGGCACATGCCTATAATCCCAGTGCTGGGAAGCTAAAAACAGGAGGATCATGGTGAGTCAGAACTGCATAGTGAGACTCTTCACCAAACACATAACCTAAAGAAAAAAAAAGGCAATCCCTGTGGAAAAGGCTTTATCTTTCAGATATAAATTTGTACAAGTTTACTGTGTACAAAATAAATACCTGGAAGACAGATTGGGATGATGGAGGGTTCCTTCCAAGATTACTAAGAAAAATTAACTAGAAATTCATCAATATAAACATGAAAGGAAAGAAGAAATATTGTCCACTGGGAATGAAAAGCTGCATTCTAATTTAAACTAATTTGCTACTATTATTACATTAACTATAAGAACATGCATATTAAAATTTTCCCTTCTTTTGGAATCAATTTTATGTGAACATAGTGAATTAAAGTGATACAGTTGGGCCGGCCAAATATCTCAGAGACTAAGCACCTGCTTTGACAAGCACAGTGACCAGGGTTCAGTCCCCAGTCCTATATGCTGTGCCAGCTCTGTCCCTAGTACATGTTGAGCCAGCGACTGAGTCTGGGTATGGTGGCATATGTCTGTAATCCTAGCCCTGGGGATGTTGAAAGCAGGACAATCACTATAAATCCAGAGCTGCATTATGAAAAAAATAAAGTGATACAGTACTGTTCACCAACACAAAAGAAATCACAGTAAAGAATTTTAATTTCATAGGCTCTTTAAAATGTTTTCTTAATTTAAAAGGTTCTTAAAAAGAAAATACTGAGATTAATATGACAAATAGTCATTTAGAAGTATTAATTCTGTGTTGACTTTTTTCACTCAATGCTATTATTATTTTTCGATCAATCCATACCAATCCCTACTGACATTTTTTTCATTTTAATTGCTTGATAGTATTTTATATTGTGAGTATAACAATTTCTTCCTCTCTCCCTTCCTAATCCCTTCCCTTCCCTTCCCCATGCCCTCCCTTCCCTTCTCTATCTTTCCCTTGCCTTTCTTACTTAAAAGGCTTACTTAAAAGCCTCACCAAAAGATAACATTGTATTCACATGTATTTTGGGAAGTATTGGCTTTGGGGTCCTATATGACATTATTCCACCAATGTACTTGTCCTTTCTTCCCCACTTAAGCTGTAGGCTCAGTTTTAGTCAACTTCTACCACTATGACAAAATAACTGAGCTAAATAACTTAAAAGGAGGAAATGTTTGTTTGGCTCATGCTCTGAGAGGGTTTAGGCTGCCTAAACCTCTGGCCTCGTCACTGTGGACCTGTGGCAAGGTGGAACATCTTGGCAGGGAGCACATGGTGACACAAAGCTGCATACTTCTCAGTGCCACAGACACAATCCAAGGCACAGCTGGGTGCTGGTGTCCCTTTCAAGGGACACCCGTCTGCAACCTCACTTGGTCCCACTTGAGGCACCTTCTGAGGGCTCCAACTCTTTCTAATAGTTCCACAGGCTGGAGTTTGAGCTTTCAAGCTATATGCCTGGGGGAAGATTATCATCCTATGTCAAAATGTTAATATATAGTATGTCTTCCAGATGACAGTTCTGGTTAGGGTCGCAAAACTCCTGGCACAGTGAATGTAGTGAAACTTAGGCTCCCTGGATTATTGTCGCTTCCATGATCATTGTTATTAGCCTGTCATTGACCAGATCACCTAAAAGAACTCACATAGGTTGTCTTTAATTCTCATAGTTTTGGAAGATAGATACTCTCCTTGTAAAAGACTGAGGCTCAGAGAAGCCAAACAAATTCCCCAGGGTCACAAATCCACCCTTCCTCCCATGTCCCGCTCTCTCTGACCATCTGTATCCTGCATGTCCTCTGGACTTAGGATAGAAACTCTGAGTAGACAAAGTGACAGCTTCAGGGCTTTGAACAAATTTGTGAGCTACTTGTCCAAGGACAGTAGTCTACAATCACAGTCTACTTCGTATTCTACATTCACAATTATTTTTATTGAATATTGAGCAGTTGTCAACACATTTTTAACATATTCCTATTTATGGCTCACTTATATATTGTAAGAATATACTTACAATATATAAAAAGACTCAATTTTTATTTTAATTAATATTTTTAGAATGTAAACTCATGACTAAAAATAATCTTATTCTACATTTGGAGATCAGGTCTAGTGTGCATAGTAAGTTTTCTGTCTCAATGCCTTTTCTGTACATATTGTAAGCTTAGGCTATTGATTCTTTCAGTAGTGAAAAACCTGATGTATTATCCCAAGAGCTGGGACCAGAAGGGGAGAGATCATCTGCTGAGGACCAGATGAGAATGAAGTGGGAAAGCCTCCATCAGGAATTCAGCACAAAGCATAAACTCCTGCAGAACACCCTGGAACAAGAACAAGAGCAAGTGGTATCAGGCACTTTTGTTTTTATATGTTAACTAACGTAAGATATACACAGCTTATGCCAAGAAAATATAACTGTGGCAATTCGTATTTTTCATGAACCTGCCATACTAACACATAAATTATTCATCATATACTCTTCTTTAAAAGCCTGTATCCTATGCATTCTTATGTGAAGTTTTCAGTGATAACATTTTTTCCTCAAAAGTGACTAACCCCTGACTCACCTCTGGTAAGAAGCATAAACCATTAAATGTTTAAATCTTGTTTCACATTGAAAATTATGAATGCAGATCAAGGATATAAGCATGTATATTACAGGGCATTCTGTGGATTTGAAATTGTCAGGTCATCTTGCTTTCTATTGCTACTTCCAGGGTTTAATAATTTCAGATCTTAATGAGAAACACAGTGGTCCCCTCTAAAAAGCAGGGAAGCCAGAGGGCAGCTAACCTGGCAGCTGACCCACTGGTAAGGCTGGTTCTTGAGATGGATAACAAGGGTTGGGGGCTGAATATGGCAACAGAAGATTCCAGAGAAATAATTCCTATCAATCCACTCTAAACAGCAGCTAGGCAACCCGGGGTAGTCAGTGGGATCTGCCAGTTCAGAGCATTGGTAAGAGAGCTAGGGACCCCAGCAGGCCTGGCATGCCTACCATGGCTATAGCTCAGGGGGTTCTGAGCTAAAAGCCAATGGCCCTTGTCTTGGTTACTTTTCTCTAATTGCTGAAACAAAATGCCTGACACCCAGAATTAGGGAAGGAAAGGTTTGTTTAGCTCACAGCCGGTGGAGATTTCAGTCCATACTTGGCTGGCTCCCAGGCAGAGAAGCACATGCACAAGGCAGAGTGGCACAAAACAGCAAAAGACAGCAGAGAGCAAGCCTTTTCCCTCCCCAGGTTGTATGCAGACTGCCTGCCCCATGGTGGGTGCAGCACCCATACTCGTCATCTCAGCAGTGGACTATGCATCAGTCACAAACTCTGGGAGCCTGCACCATAACTGCAGGAGACTTTGGGGGACATCCAAGGAGAAACTCTAACACCCCTGTTCTAGTCCAGCAGTGTCCACCTAGGCTCATGACAGGGCTAAGGTTTTCCATCAGGATAATTCTAAGACTTGTAGTCTTGATTTGCGGAAGCTGCTCTTCTCATTTTAACCATCTCTGGCTTAGGATTTCAGGGAGGTTGAGCCTAAAAGCACAGGGATCAATAGCTGTGCAGCATCTGGAAGAGGGGACCCAGAGCTGTCAAAGCAGGCACTGTGAAGCCACACAGCTTGCCAAGACCAGATGAAAGGAGAGAGTCAAAGGGCCTCAAGGTGTCCCTTCATGTGTAGGTCCTCTGACTCACCACAGCCATGGATTTCTCTCCCATTTGGCAAAACCAATGCAGTGCCCTGCTTCTACTCTGGCCAGTGAGGCTGCAAGAATAGTTAACAGCTTTGTGCCCAGGGAATTTAAAACACTCTGATTCCTGCAGGCAGTTGCCCAAAGTCATAGTCCATCCTAACCAAAGATGCCATCTCTCTTTTGCATGGACCACCTGCCTCTCTATGTGCTAATCCTTCCTTACTGCTGATCAAATGTTCCTCACATGTGTGGCCTTGAATTCTTGTATTCTGTTGCAGATTCCCTGGTCTTCATCCACAGGCCTTTGTGTGTTTTCCCATTCCCTTGGTAGAAGGGTTAGATATAACTCCTGTTTTCCATCCAACTCGCAGCATCTACATCTTGTATCTCTGTGTGGTAGCACAGACTCTGCCCATTCGCTGCTGCTCTTGTGTTGGGGAGTTGAGTTTGCATCATAAATGGAGAACATCCAGCATCCTTCTCAAGGCTGTTTTCACTTGAGTACTCAGCAAGAATCACTTTCATTTGTACAAAGTTCCTCGAAGATTTAGTTCCTTCAGTGTGAAAGTGAAGGAAAGATAGAGAAGAAGAGTGACTGTCACAGTTTCCAAGAGGAAAGAGAGATCACTGAGTGAACACATGTTAAGTCTGGGTGTTCACGTATCCAGGCGGTGGTGATATGTGATGAGGTCTTCTTTCTCTCTGCTGTGCACATCTGTGAGCGGAGGCCTGGAGTAGTCAGTTTCACAGAGCCTTGTAACTAAGAGGCAGAGCTAGAACTGAGGCACACATCTGTCTCATTCCCAAGTTCTTCCTTTTCATACCTGCTAGCCAGTATTCATACACTGAATGTATGTCCTGAGCTCAGCCATCAGAACACACACGACTGGTGGAGGGGTGTCACCTATACCCCATCCCAAGAAGTGTACATTTTTAAAAAATTAAGCACATGGTGAGCTCCATGAACAGAAAGCCAGAGGAAGTGGAGATTTGAAACTAAACTGTGGGAAGTTGCTGTTGCAGGTGTGGAAGGTAAGACAGAAGCTTTTGAAGAGATGCTGGAGGATCAGCGCTCCACCTATAGTAGAAAATGGATTGATGCTATCCCAGCATGGAGGGACAGTCTACAAGAGAGGATAAGGTGGTTTTGAAAAACCAGAAGAAACAACTGGAAGCACTCCCAGAGTATGAGTGCTGGCCACATCCTGGGCCTTACGGGAGCTGTGCTTAAGAGAGATAATGGGAGAACAGCGGCCGGAGGAAAAAGGGCACTCTCCACCTGGTGTTCAGGATGGGTCATTTCCTCCCCTCTCCTTCCTTCCCTTCCCTTCCTCCTGCCCCTCCCCTTCCCTTCTTTTCTCTCCCTTGCATTTCCCTTTCCTCTGTTTCCTACCCTACATAGTGCTAAGAATGAGAAGATAAGATTCCAGGCATTTTTTCCCCACCGCTTGTGTTAAACTTTATCAGCAGAAACATTTCCACTGAAATGTTTTTCATTGAACCTGACCACTATGTTCAGTGACAGGATGCATTGTAAAAGTCACATTTCTCTACATGAAGCTTTGCTAAGGACCCTTTTTTCAACATCGATGGTGGTGTGTGCTTCCAAATGAGGAAAGTGGTGTACAATATAAATGCTCTTCAATAAATTGCCCTGTTTGTCTGCAGCTGTACAGTAGATCAAACCGACTCCTGTCTGGTGTGCCACTATACAAAGGTGAAGGACAAACACAGGATAAATCTGCAGTGACGTCATTGCTGGATGGCCTGAACCAGGCCTTTGAGGAGGTCTCATCACAGGTAGAGTTGGAGGGTTCTGTTGTGCATGTGACTGTTTTGGTTTGGATTGCTGTTGTCTGGCTTGTACTGGTTTTCACAGTCTTCCATGAGGGTTGAAATTGGACATTAGCAATGAGCCCTGGAATGAAAGCCTCTGTCCCTGTTATCTGAGCAAAATTTATTCTTTATCCCTTTGTGTGTATGCTTGCTTTCCAGGGTGTGGGAGCAAAGACTCAGAATAAGCACTTGGAGCAGAAGCTGTATGATGGCATCTCGGCTACCTCCACTTGGCTGGACAATGTTGAAGAGCGGTTGTTTGTTGCCACAGCACTGGTTCCAGAAGAAACAGAAACTTGTCTCTTCAACCAAGAGGTAAACTTGGCAGTTGCGGTCTCTGAGTCAAATTACAAAGTGCTTGAGGTTTTGGTACTAGATAGGTAGTTTTATATATAACAAATATCAAGCATAAAACAAATCTAATAAAGTACAACGGTGTATTCTAGATAGTATCTAGGTGATAGAGGGTAAAATGAAGTTACTTGAATATAAACAGTTCTCAGGGCTGGTGAGAGAGCTCAGCAGACTAAGCACCTACTTCAACAAGTGCAGGGAACAGGGTTTGACCCCTGGCACCACATGGCATGCCGGCCTTACCCCCAGGAGCACTATCCGGCCCCTAGGTATGGTGGCACAAGCCTGTAATCTCAGCCCTGGGGAAGCTAAAAACAGGAGGATCACCACAAGTCCAAGCTGAGTGGTGAGAGCCTGTACCAAGTACATTTTTAAAAAAAGTTTTTAAAGATATTTATGCTTTGCACTTTAATTTCTCATCTTGTATAAGTAAGAGGAGGAAAGATGGAGAACTCTGTAGGTAGCTGTTTTATGTCAAAACGTTTGCACATGTGAAACACACATTTTAAAGCAAGAACTGAATTTCAAAGTAGCATTTTACACAACTCCTTTGCATCATTGCATATTGTCATTAGCTATTAATATAAAGTTCCTGAGAAAAGTCTCTCCTAGACCAGTTTCCTTAAACTGTGTAGCTGCATGTGAAGGAGACTGAGCTATCTCAGATGTGGCTACTGCTAAGCGGTGAGATGTAACCGACTGTCTATGAGGAAGGGGCTTGATTTGCGCATTGATCCTTGGTCCTAAACGTGGAAATGAAGTTTCTGTTTCATCTGTCCTAGGCTCTTGCCAAAGACATTAAGGAAATGTCTGAAGAAATGGATAAGAACAAGAATTTGTTTTCCCAAACTTTTCCAGAGAATGGTGATAACCGAGATGTTATTGAAGACACTTTGGGGTGTCTTTTGGGCAGATTATCCTTGTTGGACTCAGTAGTGGATCAGCGGTGTCATCAGATGAAAGAAAGACTTCAGCAAATACTAAGTTTCCAGGTAAATAAGAAAATTTCAAAGGATTCCTTAAAAATGTATTTGGTACAGGGTCTCACTATACATCTCAGACTTGTGGTGATTCTCCTGTCTCAGCCTCCCCAGTGCTGGGATTATAGATGTATTCCATCATGCCCAGTCTTGCTTGCTGGCTCTGGGCACCCAGAGGTGTGGTTGGCGCAGCATGTGATACTGGGGGTCGAACCCCAGTCCCTGTACTTGCCTAAGCAGGAGCTTTGCCCACTGAACTATCTTACAAGGCTTCAAAGGATTTTTGACCACTCTTCAGGTACAGCCAGTAATGATCAATTGGGTAACTTGTTGAGGTATATCATAAACTGTGTCCACCACAAATGTATAAGGAAGGAAAAAGCATTGCAGAAAATCAAGCAGTTTGAACTAAAGGTTTAGAACACTAAAATTTCATGAGTTTAGAAATGGAAGAAAGAGAAAACCACTCAGTCAAACTAAGGGTTGAGTAAAACTTTAAATTCAACCAATAAATGTCAAATTTATGGTTTATTACAAATATAATTTACAGCTATGAGTCGTGAAGTTTAATAGTTATGCCAAAGGAACATCCAGATGGTCCTAGAGTGTGCTCAGAAAGTACCCAGGCTTCAGGGCCCAACAGGTTTTGAAGATGGCCGTTCTTCTACCTGTGTTACAATGCTTTTCATTGCTTTCCAGCACTAAGTCCTCCACTTACCACATTTTAGCCTCATACCAGAATTCCACTGTTGTATGATATTTCTGTGCTTAGAAAGTTTTCATATGATTGTACATAAAAACAGATGTAAGAACTACTTAGAAATTCTTCCAATGTTGATTTTTCTTTCATTCCTACTAAAAAGCCCTTTAGAAAATGCTTGCATTTGATTGAACCCTATTTTTAATAAACATGGGAGATTTACAAAATACACATACATGTATAATTCTCACAAAGAGTTTGACATAAAGTTTTGATTTAAAAAGAAACTATGTAGTATCAAATAATTGATCGATTTACTATGTAACATTTTCTGCATTTTCATTTGGTGGGACAAATTGCCACTAATTCCCAGTAGTATACACACATAAAAAATTCAGAAAACAATATGAAAATATTTTTTATTTTTTATTCCCAAATCTTTATTTATTTATTTACTTACTTACTCATTTATTTTTGTATTTTAGGGAAGGGTCTATAGGATGTTCAGCATCTCACTACTAGAACAGATTCGCAGGGACCTGCCTGCTGAAAACCACAAAAGAGCTGGGATTACAGCCACCTCAGTGTACCCTAGGGGCAGGGCCAGCACAGCAGGCCAGGGGACTGAACCCTGGTTCCTGCTTCTGCTTGCAGGTGCTTTAATCTGCTGAGGTATTTGGCCAGCCCTCCAAAATCATTTTTTTAAATTTATTTATTTATTTATTTATTTATTTATTTGGTACAGCATCTCACTGTGCAGCTTGGACTTGTAGTGATCCTCCTGTCTCACCCTCTCCAGTGCTCGGATTACAGGCTTGTGCCAAGATGCCTGGTTTTGGTGGCCAGCATGGCATGCAGTGCTGTGGATTGAACCTGGGTTCTTGTGCTTACCTGGCAGGCACTTAGACTGCTGAGCTATCTCCCCAGCCCACCCAAATCATTTTAGATGAACCACTGTCTTCAGTCTTCACCAAATTCCTATTATTTAAGCATTGTGCTAATTTTGCAAAGTCAGAAGAAGAAAAAGTAAGGACATGGTCTCTGAAGCCATCATCTAGGTTAGATTCAAATTCTGGCATTGTCACTTACTGTCACATAAGCTCAGCTCCTTACTTCCTCTGAGCTTTAGTAGCCTTCAAATATACAATCACACCTGTAGTAACCACCTGATAATTTTGTTGTTATTGTTGTTGCTAGAATTAAGACCAGAATTGTAATAGAGAAGGGGTCTGAAACGAACAGCAAGACTAAATTACTTCACATATATTGAGTTGCTAAGAAACAGAACTGGATTTGATTTCAAGAGTTCTGTATTTTGTAGTATCAGAGTGACAGCAGGGCTGGGTATGGTGATGTAGTCCCATAATCTCAACATTCAGGAGGCTGTAGCAGGAGGATCATTGAGAATTTGAGACCAGCCTGGACTACAAAAAGATATCAATATCAGCCTGTACTGAATAATGAGACCCTGTCTCAAACATACACACACACACACACACACACACACACACACATAGAGTGATAGAGGAGATGGAGCCTGGAGCTATTCAAGATAAATAATGAAGGGAGAGAGAGTAGGAAAACACCACAGCATGAGAGACAGTTGGTCTTCTGAGCTGTCCAGAGGCTCTGAATCTGTACTACTGACTGGGTGAGGGGGTAGTGTTAAGATACACACAGGAAGAGTGCTAACGGACTCTCAAGGATGCAGGTCTGAGCCTCAGAGGAATAGTCTACACAGGGCATTCCCATCAGCATCCAGGGACTTATGTGACACCTACTGAGGGAAGGCAATTTCCCTTGGTGTCAGAAAAGCAGATGCTCATACCTAGTCTTTTATTTTGAGAGAAGATATTTTATAAATATATATATTTAATGTGACTAAAACCACTAAGACTTTTGTATAAATTATGAAAATGTATTTATGTTAAAACTCATCTTTTGTGGAATAACACACCAAATTATTATTTTTTTAACACACCAAATTATGAGATAGGTCAATGGCGCAAATGTCCATATCGCTGAAAGGTATATTTCTCATTTTTGAATCGCACTTGCTGTGTTAGGGTCTCTATCACTTTTTATTTTTATTATAATTATAGCTAGGCAGTAAAATATGAACTAAGAACACTACTTTTAAAATTTTCTTGTTGGAGGAGACTCTAAGAAGAATATTTAATCGTGAATTTCTTCCTAAACCATTTCTATTTTTCTTTTGCCAGCCAGTACCTACTTGATGATAGTCAGCTTAGAAACTAAAACTGACAACTCAAACATCCGGGTTCCAACTTCATTCAAAGGGTTCCAGTAATATGACAAAAATGAAGCCATGGGCTTCTTCATTTTCCTTTGTAGCAAGACCCTGGTCTGCTGTCAGTGCTCAGCAGTTTCTTGGGTAGCATGTCTTCACTTTCCAGCTAAACTTTGACTACTAGCTTTTCCCCAACAAGCAGCACTGTTCTGTATCCAAAAGGCTACATGGAGGGATGCATGCATGTTATGTATGTTATATATGGAATCCTAATCAAGACACTTGGCAACTGTTCTGTATTGTTACTCTTTTTGCTCAGACTCAACCCCAAATACATGTGTGGACACTTAATTAAAGGTTGTAAGCTATTTTTTTTTTTTTTAATGTGAAATGAATGAAAAAATTCTTCACTAAAACAGTAAGACAGTTTAACTGGCTTTAAGTCAGGAAACTTACTATGGATCTATTCCTCAAATGGGTAGAATCCTGCTAAATTGTGCAGTCTGTAAACAGCCAGGCTCTCATACATACCTGTCCGGCTAAATTTGAAATAAAATTGATTTACCGTCCTGGGCAAAATTTAGGTGTCATAATTTAATTTTTGTTTTTTGGTGATGTTGTTCAATTACTACCTCTGGAATTTAATATCAAAATTCTGATAGCTAACTGTTTTTTGTAGGATTTTGTACAATTCTGATAGCTCCTTATTTTTAAATTTTTTTATTACTTTTAATAAGAAATAGTATTGAGACAGTTTCAAACATGTTAGTAGGGCAGCCACAATAATTGATACAATGCATATTGTTGTCTTCATAGTAGTTGTTCAGAGTACAAGATGCAGACATGATAACTCTTCTAAACACTATTGGTACAAATATTTCTTCTCATTGAGCTAAAAGAAAGTAGTTGTATGCACAGAGCAATATTCCATAATAGTAGTGAATTATTGGCAGAATTGGCAATATTGGAAGCTATTGACTTGAGCCTTTTACAGCTCAGCATAATAATCTGGCTTTACTTTTTATGCCTCATGGTTAAACTTTTCTGCTGGGTGGTTAAGGCCAAGTTGAAGCAAAACCTATATAATAAAACATGTAATTTTTATATCTGACAAGGTCAGTCAAATCCCTTCGGGATTTGCTTTGAAACCATGTACAATATTTTGTAGAACTTCCATCAGTGTCAGCTGTTTGGATGAGTCACAGCCATTGCTTGACCAGTTTGCTCTCTGTGAAAGTCTGAGATAATGTTTTCTCTCTAGGTGTTTCTCCTTAGGCACTGTCTTAGTTATTTTTCTTTTGTTGCTGGGACAAATACCTTACACCCAAAATGAAGGAAGGAAAGGTTTATTACCTCACACTTACTGGAGGTTTCAGTCCATATTCAGCTGACCCAAGGCTGAGTGGAACAGGGCAGACAGCATCCAGTTCATGGTGGTGGAACAGCAACAATTGCGACAGAGCCAACAGAACAACCAGGGGAGCAGAGAGCAACAGCTTCAGTCTGTCTCTGTTTCTTTCTCTTAAATTAAATCAGGCTTTCTGCCTTAGCCTATCATCTCAGGCCACACCCATAGTCTCAGCAGTACTCAGACCATAATCCCAGCAGTAGTAAAAGAGGTAATCCCAGTGGATCACAGATCAAGTCTCAAACTCTAGAAGTCCCAGCCCATGATTATACAAGGCTTTGGGGGGACAACTAGACATAGACCATAACAGGCACACCTTACATCATCAGTCCCTTTCCTCTGTGAGCCCACATTCTCCTTGAATAGAACATTTGAGACATCACTGAGTTACAGGATATTACAATACAGGTCTCTTATGTCCTGATTCTTCAATGACTTTGAAAGGCTAGAGACAAAATAATGGCTAACCTCATAGCCCTTCTTTTTCTCTAATTTTTGGTCTGCACACTTAGGTTCTTAACCCTCCAGAAAAGAAGCTTAGTGATACTTGAACTTATCATCACTATCTTTCTAAATATTAAATGCCTTAGACTTAACATGGAAATGGGATTTTCCATCAATCATTGATATTCTAATAAAACTCTATAGAAACTAGCTCCTTATTTAGCTAAGACTTAGCTAAGATTTTCTGTTTTCTCTTATGTTTTGAGTCTTAATAGTTCCTAATTGTTTTCTAAACTTCTTGATGGTATTTTATAAGTTTATGCAAATTCTTTCAAGAGAGGAGAAGATAGTAAGACAAAGAGGAGGGGAAAGAGAGAAGAATCACATAAGAATCCTATTATTAGTTGGGCATGGTGGCACACACCTGTAATCCCAGCACTTGGGAGGCTGAGGCAGGAAGATAGGTGTGAGTTCGAGACCAGCCTGGGCTACAAAAGTGAGCTGAAGACCAGCCTGAACTGCATAGCAAGACCCTGTCTCAAAAAGAAAAAAAAAGAATTATATTATTCCCCAAATCAGCATGATACCTAAAGGTTGTTTTCTTAGTATAATTTGTGTGCTGAAATATTTGGATATGCCCATTCACCTCAGACATAGCAAGGTAGGGGTAACCAACATTGCTTTATGTTTTAACTCCATTTGTATTATATGAAAAATGCTGTGTGTCATACATTTTTCAAAATTTGATTTTAACTCCTAGGTAGATTGTTGGTTCTTATAAAGCAATATTATTTTTCCTGCAAGTTATGCTGTACCTTTATAGCCAGCCTTCCCTAACTCTGGGCTCCACATGTGCATTTTTAACCAGTTGTGGATTGGAATGTCTCTGTACAGATCATTACATTTTTGTTATTGTCCCCTAGACTATTCCACACAACAGCTGCAGGCATAAGGTCTGCCTTGCACTAGGTATTATAAATAACATAGAGATGATTTCACGTATCTGGAAGGACGTGCCTAGGATGTACGCGAGTACTGTGCCACTCTGTATGAGGCACCTGAACATCCTGAGACTTTGCCTCGAGTCTTGGAACCAGCTCCCCAGACACTGAGGGTTGATGTGTATCATTTCTAGGAACCTGTGTTATATTTACAACTGTTTCAAAGTTCCCATTGAATGTTAAGTCTTCCTCTTCTTCTCTTCCTTAGAATGACCTGAAGGTGCTATTTACCTCACTGGCTGACAACAAATACATCATTCTGCAGAAACTGGCAAATGTGTTTGAACAGCCTGTAATGGAACAGATAGAAGTACGTGGAGCTGTTTCTTCCTAGAAAAGCAAATGCATAGACATGCGCTTCATTATGACATTTCAAATAGCATATGATATATTGTGGTGTTGAATACTAAATTAAAATAATATACAGGGTAATATTGATCCTGCCACCTATTTCTTCATAGAATTAGGAGATATATAGTAGGAAGTGTCGGTAACAGATGCTACCCAGCAGTGGCTGTCACTCAGTGATACAGGCATGAGGCTCAGTGGCAGGACAGAATGCAAAAATATCCATAGAAAAGGACAAGGGAAACACTTGAACACTCAGGAGAAGGTGGATTACCTCCAATAGGATTAGCAACAGGAAATACTTTAGGGAGGGAATTTGGACATATGGAGACCCAAGAAATGTATCAAAAAGAGCAGCAAGAAAAAGGCATGCATTTAGAAAATCATGAGCACTAGAGCCAGTAAGATAGCTCAGTGGACTAAGTGCCTGCTTTGGCAAGCATAGGGACCAGGGTTTGATCCCTGATCCCACATTCCTCACTGGCCCCACCCCCAGGGCATGCTGAACTGGGGACTGAGTCCTGGAGTACTGGTGCACATGCCTATAATCCCAGCCCTAGGGAGGCTGAAAACAGCAAGATCACTATGAGTCTGAGCTGCATAGTGAGACCCTGTACCAAATACATAAAATGGAAAAAAAACAAATAAAGCATGAGCACTTCCAGCAAATACAAGTCATCTCTAAAGTGATTGAGAGCAAATGTAATTAGGGATGTTTGAAGCAGCTTGTGGAGCTGGATGAATGTCAGCTAGAAGTAAATATTGTGCAAATAGATATGATTTGCTTATCCATGAATTATAGCCAGGCACATGTTACCTCATAAAGCATCTACACAAATGCAAATGGAACGTGGGTGTGGCTCACTGCAGGTCAATCACTCTGCGCACTTGCAGGGACTCGTGGTCAGCCTGGAAACTCTGGGCAGAAGGAAGTCACTGGGAAGCTGAGAGCATGAGAAGGAGTGTCACTTTAGCTAGATCATGCTTCTGGAACTTGCCATGGCAGCTCCAGTGTCAGGAAAATGGAGAGAGCCAGCATAGGCTGACGATGGCTATGCGCTGGGGGAGCCTGAGAACGTAAATGTGATGTCAGGGGCAACAGGGCGGGGAAAAGAAGTAGGGAGAAGGACACACAGGATATTGGCTGCAATGCCATGAAGAACATATGTTTTTATAGAATTTTTAATTTCAGTGGACAGAAAGGGTCCTTGGGTGAATAAACAATCACCTGAAATATAGATTTCTCCAAGATCTCTACCTCTGTCTCTGTCTCTATCTCTACAGCTATATCTATCTGTATCTATACTGGGAGCAGACAGAAAGTCACCTAAAATAGTCTGCAGAATTATAGGAAGGGCACATGTGAATGTGCATTCTTCTTGACCGTGATTTTATCCATTTTTTCAAGAGGTTTCTTATTTACCCCAATTAAAAGCAATTCTTTTGTGTTCTGCACATGAAACTATTTTCTTTGCTTTTTTCTTAAAATATATATGGTTCCAAAAGTGATTTGAACAGCTATAGTGATACCTCACTATTAATCTTTTTTTTTTTTTTACTAATTTTTAAACAATAAAAATAAATTAGTGCCACAGAAAGAAACAAGTATATTATTTCTTTGAATCGTTGGCAAGCTAGTTCCATTTCTACTCTCCTTGGATCAGGAAGACAGGAGCAGCAGAAGGCATGAGGATGGCCATTCTAGGGTGTGGCTCCTCCGAGTCACACGGGTCCCATGCAGAGCAGGCCTGCCTCGTCAGCTCAGGGCACATTTGCCTTCTCGGGCTTTACCTTCCCCAGCTGCCCTTCACTTCCCCTCACTTCTGCCTCTCTGCAAGCCAAGGCTTTCTCTTCACTGTCTTGCTTACCCAAAAAGGGTGCACCATATGTGTATTTTCTTAAAGATCTTGCATTTCTGAAAACAGTCATGTCTTTTGCATTCACCCTTTATGGATTGCTTTCACTCTTTATAGAATTCTTGGTTTAAAATTAATTAATTTTTGAGTTTGGAAGCTTTTGTTCCATTTTTTTATGGCTCCTCAAGTCTATTTGAGGAATTAAAAATCACTCCCAAAACTCCACAGTGTCCTGAAACTTTATAATCTCATGCCTGGGGAAGGCTCTATTTTTATCTCCTAGGCTGAGAACTCAATGGGCTTTTTGGATTTGGCAGTTCTCATCTTTCCATTCTGGAACTTTGTCTCAGATTTGCTAATATTTTTGATTTCTCTATTATATCTGTAACCTTTCTGAAATATGTTTTGATCAAATACTGAGTAATCTGCTAATTTTTCAGTAAATAAATCTTTTTGTATATTTTTGCTTTACTTTCTGAGAGACTTATTTAATTTCAACTCCAAATTCCTCGACTGAGTTTTGAATATTTGCTCACCTGTGATTAATTTTTTCCAAGCTCAGTTTGGTCCTCTAAGTGATCTGTTTTAGTAGTATACCATTCTTTTGTGTGTGTGTGGGTGGGGGGACCAGGGTTTGAACTCAGGACCTTGTACTTCCCAGGCAAGTGCTTATTCTACTGAGCTATCTCTTCAGCCCTACTGTTCTTTTTTCAATGGCTGCATTATCTTTTGTAATCTGAGTATGTTAATGGTTTTTTAGATGAAGTTCATTCCTTCCTACACAATCTATTTCCCTCCAAGTTGGTTTTATTTATTGGCTCTTATCAGTCTCTGTATGTTATACAGCAAGTTTTTCCTAGATGTATAGACATTGTGTTGTCTATTTACCTTGAAATTAGACAATTAGACCAGGTGGCTGAATGGAAACTTCTTATAAAGATTCAGCTTGGCAATTTTGAAATGCCAAAGGTGGTCCACCTGGGTGTGATCTCGCTGCTCTTGAGCAGCTTCTCAAGGCCTTCCTGCTCTAGCACCTGCCTCCCTTCACTCTGGGTTCCCAAGGCTCTCAATTTGGTGGTCTGCATCCTCTGCAGAATTGGAATTTATGTTTCTCAGATTCCTAAATCCATTTCCACTTTATTTTGAATTCAGCTTCTAGAATTTTGTGGGTATTATCTTCTCACACATTGCTTGTCCTTGTAAGATTTATGAAAGGAATACCACTCCCAAACATTGAGGCAAAATATTTACTATAGTTACAGAGAGACTTCAGGAAAGAAAAAAAATTGGATGTTCTTTTCATCCTTCAAGGACAACAGAGAGTGCACTTCAGCTAAGAGTTAATTTAGCCTACATTTTGCTGTCTGTGTCCTCTCCTGGCCAGACACCCCATGGCCACGAATTGCATCCTCCTGAAATTTAGCACTGAATTGTATTCAGCATTGCTTTGTTTTCCTTTGGCTTTCTGACCAGATTGTGAGCTCCATGAAGTCCAGGATAAGATTTAATTCTGTTTCTACAGACCTCACACTGGGAAAAGTGGGCTCTGCAGTGACAGCCACCTGAGTGTTCACAGGTTGGCTGGCTGACTTTCCTTTTCAGGACCAATGGAACAGATTCTCTGTGCTATCATAGGTGTTTCTGTTGCCCCACTGAAGCACTCTCTAAAGACACTCCTAGCTGCATTTCAAGAAACCAAGCACAGTCCCTTAGGCAGCCTGACAATGGCCTGCATTTTCCATCTTATTCATACATGGCCTGTTACGCTCATTTCTTTAAGGAAGTCATCCTTTCACCCTACATCTCTTCTACAGCCTTAGCTCTAAGATCTGTGGTGTAATAAAGGAGAGCCTTCTTCTCTTCTGTATAATACCTAACCATGGTTTCATGTTTTGTTCAAGTGACTCTTTTGTAATTATTATTATTATTATTATTATTAGAAAGAAAGCAGAAATTTACAAACAAACAAAAAAAGATCCAGAGCTATCACATTTTCTGGGAGCTGGGGAGTTTATTCCTAGGAGTTTTAATGAATTGCTGCAATCTTACCTAGGCAATACAGCAGGCTGAAGAGGGACTAAAGGAACTGGATGCAGGAATCGCAGAATTGAAAAGACGTGGTGACAAATTGCAGCTTGAGCAGCCCTCCCTACAGGAACTCTCCAAGCTCCAGGTACAGTTTGCAGCCCAGACCAGTCAGCTCTGAGGAGACATCTGAACTCAAAATCAAGAAGAAATTATTTCCTGTATTTCCTGGGCTTTCTTCATGAAACTCAATGTCATATTTTTCACTTTTCTTCCAAGTAACTCTTAATAAATACTCTTAAGCTATTACCATATATGGTAAAATATAGTCTCATGCTTTTAAGATACATACTTTTTTTCTGAAATTTATTATTATTCTGATGATAAACTATTGGGAACAACACAAGGTCTCAAGTGCCTAATGAAACAGCTCTTATACACAAATGAGCATTTCCTGCTTAACTTTCTTCTGGAACATTTCACAATGTTATGAGCCCATAATTCCCACTTTTCCCATTTAAAAATCATTTTCCAAGCACATCAACATCAGGTGTAAGAGTCAGACGTCAGAGCTGTAAATAGCCATTAAAGTCTTTGGCCTGCTCTGCCTCAACATGATAAATTAATCAAGCCCACATGGCTCCAGTGCATTTTGCATGATTTGTCATCGTCTCTTCTTACCAGATTAAGTAGTTATTCCACCACATTTGGCAAAAACATAGCCTCATCAAGTCTTCCGTATTTCTGCTCACTTCAAACTCCTCTGTTTTACTATCTTTTTATTTGAGGAATAGTCCAAGATCTGATATTATTTAGCAGATACAAGTATTAAGCATGCTGTATTCAAGTATGCTAAACTTAAATAAATCCAGAGAACATTATCAGAAGCATAAGACATTTTCTGTGACAGCTTGTAGGCATGGGGATAGAGGCACAGAGTTTATCTTTCTTGAACGAAGTTTTCAGAGTGAAGGTTCCAGGAAAGACAAGCAGAGGAACTGGCTGGAAAACGTCCCTGCAGGGCACATTACCAGGAGCTATCATGGCTGGGGTGGGCCTGGCAGGTAGTGTGCTCTTGGAGAGGTGCAGACTCTGAGCTGAGAGTGAGTGTGATGTCTTTGTTTCCTAGGACATGTATGATGAACTCATGATGACTGTTGGCTCACGCAAGAGTGGACTGAACCAAAATCTTGTACTTAAGAGTCAGTATGAAAGGGCTCTGCAAGATCTGGCGGACCTGCTAGAAACTGGACGAGAGAAGATGGCAGGAGATCAGAAAATCATCGTGTCTTCCAAGGAGGAAATTCAGCAATTACTACACAAACATAAGGTAGAGAGAGAGAGAGAGAGAGAGAGCAGATGTAGTTCTCAAAGTTATTCTTGAGCCCAGCCATCTATCATCTTTGTTTGAGTTTCTGCTTGTGTAATTTACTCTTTAAGATGGTCAATAATTGTATAACCACTGGTATTTCATAACCCAAAATACATTTTATAATTCTAAAAGTTTATAATTGTATAATTTTAAAAAATATATATCTGTAACAGTAATTTTATCAATTTGTATTGCTATGAACTAGGTTCCCTTGTTATATAATGTCCAATCAAGGGAAAACTCAAGAACTTTCTTTAGAAGCCCAACTTCCTTATTAACTGATTTTTCTAGATGTTCCTTACAGTAGTTTGTCAGTTGAGGGCTAGGTGCTTTCTTTTCCTCTCCTTATCCTGGCTAGGAGGCAGGCACCCTGCTCATGGATGCAGAGCAGGCCCACTGAGGTCTTGGGCTTGAGCTTCTGTGCGCTGCATGTCATTTGCTTCTTCTGGCCCTTCAGCACATGCTCCTCTTGTTGGTGGAAGCCAGAAGTTTATCTGAGGACGCTGTGTCCTTTTACTATGCAATCGAATTTGGGTAGGCATGAAATCACTTGATCAGTATGTGTTGAAGCCAAGCTCAGGTTAGATACTACTTTTAATAAAAGAAATACTGTTTGGTATGCACACACACACACACACACACACACACACACACACACACACACACCATGCATTTTTAGCAATAATTGTTTACAGTTTGATAACCAGTTCTGAAAGCCACTCAGACTCTGGAAATTCCCTGTCAGGAAACAAACAAACAAAATGACATAGAATTATAGAAAGACAATACATTCTACCATTACATAGCTGTCTGGTAGTTAATAATGATAGATATGGAGGAAGGATTTTTTCCTTCTTGCTATGTTTTTCAGAGATTTTTGTCCCAAATACGATTTATGAAAGTCTTATCAATTGATTTAGTAAACATTGCTTTAAATTGCACAGCTGGCTTTTCTCAAATCTGACCAGAGCAACAAAAGATCATTCTGAGATACTCTAGAAGGGATGTTAGGATCCATGAGTAACAGTGACAAAGAAGGCATAGCCTGCTGCAGACTAGACATCCCCCTGGCCATGGGCAGTCCTGTCAGGGAGGGAAAGAGTGAGTGGAAGGAAGTTGAGCTTTCATTGCACCTTGTGCTAGATGACCCCTGAGCTTTCTTCCAACTCTAAGATACTTTGATGATTGTTTGTTATACTGTGGTGTTATTGGCCCAGACGTAGCCCTATGGATTCCTGCCCCATCTCTGCCATTGGGCTGTATAACACTGGCCACGCTGCACAGATGGTGTGTTCTCACATATAGAATGAGAGAAAGGGCTACCTGTTTCACAGAGATAGAGTTGGTATAAGGATGTTGTGAGTCACATAAGGGGCCTTTGGGTGCCCAGAAAATAATACTCACTTGGAGAGTATTGGCTGTTCCTGGTGCTGAGCCTAGGACATGGAATAGGGCCATTCTCCATCCCACAGGATCTACCACAGGTGAATAGAACTATCTCAAAAATGTGTCCAGGGTCATG
Source organism: Myocastor coypus (assembly GCA_004027025.1). Lineage (NCBI taxonomy): Eukaryota > Metazoa > Chordata > Mammalia > Rodentia > Myocastoridae > Myocastor > Myocastor coypus. The sequence continues at coordinate 25,543 of PVJA010000968.1, forward strand.
TAAGGCCTACAATTCTGTTGCATTAAGGCAAAATTAGCAGGAAATTAAAAAATAATATAAAATTAGGCTATCTATATCAATTAAGCTATTCTTGACAGGAAAAAAAAATGAGTCCTGACACTTTAGAAGTTCAGAAAGTAGGGCTTACACCTAGCTACCGAGGAAAGTCATGGAATGTATCACCAGCAAACATCTTGTGAAGAGGGGCATAAGCAGTGGCTAGCGAGGGGGATGGGAACTGTTTGCCACTGGTGTGGTGGGGTTAGTGAGATCTTGTCAGGAAAATGAGAAAGGCCAGAGTGTAAGGGTAAGGGAGGGTTTTAGAAGCTGGTCACATAGGAAGGACTTTGTTTCGGGGGCCTCATGTTTGCAGCACAGCAGTGTGCGTAAGCCAATTGGGAAGACAGGGGGCCACTTCAAGGCCCAGAATGGCAGCCTATGTAGGAAGCGGGTGGGAGCAGTCAGGTGCTTCCTTAAGGCACGAGACGAGTGACAGCCAAATGATACCATTGGGTTCCAACAGCTTTCGTGTTTGAAGCAATTTTTATCTTGAAGTATATGTGAATGTATTGTTGACCTCTTTGTACTGGCAAAATTGCAGGAATACTTTCAGGGCCTGGAGTCTCATATGATCTTGACAGAAACGCTCTTCAGAAAGATAGCCAGCTTTGCAGTCCCGAAGGAGACCCAGTGCCATACGGACCTGATGGCTCAGGCATGCACTGTGCTGAAGCGGGCACACAAGAGGGGTGTGGAGCTGGAGTACATCCTGGAGGTAAGGCTGCAGAGCAGCACCTCCCTGCAAAACAGACTGTTGGGAGGGATGTGTTTAAACCCAGGCTCTGCTTCCATGACCTGGGAGCTTGCTGTACTCCCTGGCTCAGGACTGAGCTCTTTCTACTGTTCTGTATTCTGAGATTCTCATTTTCTATTTCCATTTGAGTACACATTGTTCTGTATTGCAAGTCATCTAGGATACTGACTTCAGATGGTGCATGAAGAGATATGAGGGTTTAATATTCAAACTGAAAGAGGCCTAACTAAGAGCATGAAAAATGTAAAAACATATCCCTAGCTTCTAACCCAGTACAGCTGCTCTTATGGTAAGATCTGTCATTAGGATCCTGAAGCCAGGGAGCAGACACCCAGATCAAAGTCTCTGGCATTCCATCTCTCGGTTGGCATGGGTCTGGCACATGATTATTGGCAGCTACAGATACTTTCAGTCCAAGTCTGAAAACAGACAGTGAGGAGTCCATTCATTTCTTTCTTTCTTTCTTTCTTTCTTTCTTTCTTTCTTTCTTTCTTTCTTTCTTTCTTTCTTTCTTTCTTTCTTTAATTCGTGTTTTAGGGAAGAGTCTGCAGGGTGTTCAGGGTCTCACTAGTGGATCAGATTCAAAGTGATCCACCTGTTTCCAGCATCCCAAGAACTGGTATTACAGGCATGCACCGTCATGCCCAGTTTCAACTGCCATCTCAGTGCGCCTCAGAAGTGGGCAGGCATGGCAGACTCGAGGACCAAACCCGCGGCCCCTGGGCCTGCTTGCAGGTGTTTTAATCCTCTGAGCTCTTTCGCAAGCCCAAGAGTCAGTTTATTATAAGACAAAGAAGACTAGATAGGAATTAAGAAATCTGGTGCAGATCACAGAGGCCATTGGTGGCATTTGCCAGCAGGCCAGGTCTGAGTTTGTTGTCCTGCCTGTCACAAGAGGGTACTGTGACATTTCATTCTCTCATTCAGTTGGAAAAAAAAGTTGCAAGCCTTTGCTCTAGAGGCAGCCAGACCTACCTTCACCCTAAACAGATGACCTTGAAGACAAAGAGGTGTTCATTAGCATAATCATAGAACCTTATGCAAATGCACAGCATCATTTTTATAATAGTCCACTTCTTTTCCATGCAATAATGAAATTAATTGACCTGAACTACTCTAGCTTTCTCATTACTCCTCTAGCCCATAAAACTTCTAGAGATTATATTTCTCTCTCTCTCTCTCTCTCTCTCTCTCTCTCTCTCTCTCTCTCTCCCACTCTCTCTCTCTCTCTCTCTCTCCCCTTTCATACTGGGCGTTAAACTCAGAATCCTTCTAGGCAGGCACTGAGCTATCTCCCTAGCCCCTCTCTGCCTTTTTCTCCCTTTCTGCTCCACCAACCACTCTTACATGGACTACCTATACTTCATATTTACACTTTAATATATCTTGTCTTCCTCTATGAGCCAATATTACCATAGTTAGCTAACTCCAAAAACTCCAGACATGGAATTCTCAAATGTACTATACAGTCATGGAGAAGTTTTAGTATTCCAAATCCTTGTAGTAATAATTGCTTTTCAGTGCTACATCAGCCTCCCAAGTAGGCATTTTACATTTATATGAATCCACCCATGTGAAATACACTCCGAATCTCTCTCATAGGAATGAATCTGGGAGCGCTATCTTGCCATGGCACATGATTAATTGGCAGCAGAGTCAGCAATTGCACCACACCTGTCTGCCTTCGTTGGCTGAAACGTGCATTTCTTAATGCCACCCTCTTGGCCACATCATTTAAATTGCAACTCATCAAGCACACCCTGGCAACTCCCTCATTCCCTACTCAGCACAATTTAATTCCTCCACAGCCCAAGAATTCTTTTAATTGATGGAATTTGCTTGTTACTTTCCATTTTCTGGCTTACTGTGTGTCATAGGTCTCTTCTCTTTAGAACGCACATATTATCCTCATGCATCCTGTTTTATTCACCACCAGAACCCTAAGGCTCAGACGAGGCATAGCGATAGGTACTTAGGATGGAAAAAACAGGGATCATGACTACTACATTCTGTTGTCATTCCTTCACTAGATTAAAGCATGTATGTGAAAACAACCTGCTGGCATTTGCTGTACACAAATGTCTGTATTTAGGAGTAACTGATTTGGAATTTTTCTTTAGTATGAAAAGATATATATCCTACTAAAGAAATAGAGGTCATTCACTTAACTACAGTCATATAGCTAGTAGGTCGCAGTACTAACGTCCACTTACAGTGTTTTCAAAGGTCCCATCCGATTTAAAACTATTTTCCATTACCAAAACAAACCTAATCATGCCCCACATTACTTGAAATAGATCCAGACAAGAGCATATTCTGTGCATGAGCCAGAACTGTTTCACTCTAAGAAGCATTGCTTAGCTCACAGACTAACCTTACATTTCTAGACTTGGTCCCATCTGGATGAGGACTGGCAAGAGCTCAGAAGGCAGCTGGAGGTGGTGGAGAACAGCATCCCGAGTGTGGGCCTGGTGGAGGAAAGTGAAGACAGGCTCATCGAACGCACCGGCCTCTACCAGGTCAGGGTCCCCAGCGCGTCTTCATATTAGGAATGATGATGTTTCTTTTAAATCTTTCTAGTAATATTAATAGAATCTAAATAAACTTGTGATAAATTGTTGTATTAACTACTTTTACTTTTCTTCAAAGTAAGGACATTGTTGCAAACAGATTGCTTAAGCTTGTGTTTATTTAGAGTAGAATTGTTTTTGTTTTTTTATCTTGGGCTGGGAGTTCGCTTGTCTAGTGTGCCTGAGGCCCTGGAGTTGATCTGCAGTACTGCACATAAAACTTACTTTATTTAAAATACTCTTATTTTACAGAGATTTTTTTTTTAAAAATCTTTTCCATTTAAGTCTCAATGAAGCATTTTCTGTAGTTTATGCTGTTATATTACACTATTATGCATTTTTTTGTGATCTTTTTGAGACAAGGTCTCACGATGCAGTTTAGGCTGGCATTCAACTCACTTTGTAGCCCAGGCTAGTCTTGAACTTGCAATGATCCTCCTGCCTCAGTCTCCTGAGTGCTGGAATTATAGGTATGTAACTACACTTAAAATAATTAAGTGTAGCAGTTTTAAAATGCTACCAACAAAACAAAAATGAGAACATCTGTACTCTGACAAAGATAAATTATTATGAACTATTTTCAAGTCTTCAGTATTGTTTGGGTGTAACTAGTTTATGTTTGAATAATAATCACGGGAACATTGTGGATGGCAGAAAAATTATAATTCTCAAAGACAAAAAAAATACACTATTCAGACTTTTAACCCATATTGTCAATCATTTTAGCACTTAAAATCCTGCCTCAATGAACATCAGCCCAAATTATATCAAGTATTAGATGATGGAAAACGACTTCTGCTATCAGTCAGCTGCTCAGACCTAGAAAGCCAGCTAAATCAATTTGGAGAGCGTTGGCTAAATAATACCAATAAAGTGTCTAAGGAACTTCACAGATTGGAAACAATATTGAAACACTGGACCAGGTAAGAGGGTTGCTATTTTGTTTACTTCTAACAATTGGGGCAGTGTATTGACACTACTGGGTGCTGCACTTGGAAAAGATCTGCACATTTGGAGGGCTATATAATATAGAAATAGATGAACAGTTGTAAGGTGACAATTTTGTGTAAACATATAGTCAAGCTGGACAGGAAGACAACTGCATACTGAAATTTATCTTTATTTGAACTATTACCCTTATTTGCCTATGCCGAGGTAGACCCAGTAAAACCAGTAAAGCAGTAGAGAAAGCAATCAATGTCGGTTAAGGGGAACATCTCAAGGGCCATGGAAAGTTTTTGCAGGGAGTGGATGATTCATTTTGCGTGATGAAGTACTCTATTATTTCAAGGAACTTTTGTAAACATTATCTAGTATTTCTGAGAATCAGTGTGAAGGAAGAGAAAGGTGTTTTGTTTTTGTTTTTTTGGTCTTCTTTCAAGTTATAGATGGGAGGGCAGAAACGGAGAGACAGACTGCGTCAAAGTATAAATACTAAGAGAGGACTCCAGAGGCCCAACCTAGTTCAATTTTCTTCTAAATCTATCAAAGTTCTTGTAAAACTTTTGGCACTGGTAAATCAAATGATTAAGCAGAAGATAGGGATTGGATATTTACTTAATTGATTCATTAATTAAAATACAGTTAATTGTATTATTATATTAATTACAGGTATCAAAGTGAATCTGCAGATCTAATTCACTGGTTGCAGGATGCAAAAGACAGGTTAGTGTTCTGGACTCAGCAATCTGTGACAGTCCCACAAGAGCTGGAAATGGTCCGTGATCATCTAAATGCTTTCCTGGTAAGTCTGATAGTCAGAGTCATTTGATTCAATTTTGTGCTTTCAAGCCAAAAAGTAGGGACTAACCGATACACACACAGAAAGGGAATCACCGTGATGGGTGCTGAGTTTCTTGTGCGCACCAACAGGGCTCCCCTCTGCTTAGGCTGGACATTGGCTCTGTCCAATGACTACCACGTGATGGTTGGCCTTCATCTGAGTGCTACAGTGTGCCAGTGTCACTCACCTGCACAGGACCCAACCTAGCACTCCCTGGAAGATACTGAGGAAGGTCGTCCTATGCAGGAAACTGATCTCTATCCTCAAATGAAAGTCTGGCTACATAATCCTAATGTGGATAGTGCTACTTCTTTTAGGAATTTTCTAAAGAAGTAGATGCTAAGGCTTCCCTGAAGTCATCTGTTCTGAGCACTGGAAATCAGCTTCTTCGGTTAAAGAAAGTGGACACAGCTACCCTCCGCTCCGAGTTGTCCCACATCGATAGCCAGTGGATGGACCTCCTGACTAATATTCCAGCTGTCCAGGAAAAGCTCCACCAGGTATGGAAGTAAGAGCAGACTTAGTTGATAGTAACTGATTTAAGCCATATAAAACACAAACAAAACTATATTAATCTACTTTTGCTCATAAATTGATAGCAGCTTTGTCTCAGACATCTGTCTTCTCTTCCTCACTGTGTATTATACAGTAAAAAGGAATCATTTCATGAAATCCTATTCAGATAGCACTACTTCCAAGTTTCTTCACTAATGTGTGTTTGTGTGTATGCATTGGCATTTTTGCCTTTGTTTAAAACTATTTTCCAGTGGGAGTAATATGAGCAATTATATAAAGTAAGTGGCTATGAAGATTTATGATACAGTGTAGTAAAAGGTCTATTGTTTCACATGCAAGAGAACAACTGGAATTCAGTAAATGTAGGTACGATCAGGCATCACTTAAAAAGCAGGATCCATTCCAGAAACTACATCATTAGGCCATTTGTCAACATCATAGAGAATATTCACATGAACCAAGATGTCTACAATGTCACCAGACAATATTATCATATGGGACAACCGTCATAGATGTCATTAACTGAAAGGTCATTATTCAGTGCGTGATTCTACTCTGCCTCACTCCCCTTGAATCCCAGATCATTTTATCATTTTTCTCTCCCTACCATTACTGTTTGTCATGTGCGCTAACTGTGTTTAGTGTCCGTACCCCCTCTCTCTTAATCAGCAGTTATACATTCCTAGAAAGGGGATAAATTTCCTATGTTCATCTCTACCCTTGAGCACCATGGTAGTAGTTGATCTATAATTTCTTCAAATGACTACCTCTGTTCTTGCAAATTATTATGTTAAATATGTTCATAAATGTGTGATATATTAAGTAAAATTCAGAAGTCAGTATATTTCAGTTAAAAATTCAGGAAGTTGGCTATGGCATTAAGAATAAATATTAAAGTGCCAAAAAAAATTCTAGAAAATAATAGCTTGTAGTGTGGTATTTTTCTTCTTCCTTTTAACATTCCTGAGTCATAATACACAGAGATTTTTTATAAGATAATTAATAAAATACATCTGTTGACTGTTTTATAGTTAGGTTTTTACAAACATATAAAACTAGCTATAAAATAACAATAATATTTTCTTCTTTCTGGTGTTTTGCCTAATTAGTTAATATTTATACAATGTTTATAGGATTAGATGTCAAGTGAACATGAAGTGACGAGTATTGTTCAGTGTTTGCCTGGTGTTTCAAGCTTCCAAGTTCTAAAAAAAAAATGTCATTAAGAAACAGTAGTTCTGCTGCTACTTCAGTATGCAATTCTGTGATGCTCTTATGTGATCGGACATTGGGTGTGGCCTTAATACTGGGACTTGTGCTGTTTCTAACTTGCCCAGCTCCAGATGGATAAGCTTTCTTCCCGCCATGCCATTTCTGAAGTCATGAGTTGGATTTCTTCAATGGAAAGTGTTATTCAGAAGGATGAAGAGGATATAAAGAATGCTATAGGTTACAAAGCAATTCATAAGTACCTTCAGAAATACAAGGTAATAACTAACTCTTTGTTTCAAAATTTTCATCTAGCAAGAACTCAAAAATTCAAATTCTGGAAATCAGGTGTTGGGATGAGACCAATTTTGCTGAGCAGCTTGGAGCAATGAACACAAGTTGGCAACTCCTTCAAGGTCTAGTGACTGAGAAGATGAGCCAGGTATCCAGCTAGGGCCTGTTTCCACCAGAAAACTTGATACAGGCATGCACTGATAACCAGACAGGAGTTCAGAAACAGGAGACCTGTATTCCAAGCTGTAGCCTTAGAAACCTTGTCCAGTGCTGAGAATAATTGTTATTTGACAAATAGTAGAGATGATTTCACCAGTTCTGCATCTTCTGCCTAAATATGTGCACATTTATATTTATATAATGTAAACATATAGTGTACATATATCTGTGTTTGACTTCTGAAAGGAATAGGCCATGGGAGTAAATACAAAATGTGCCATTTGGACAACACCATAGAAATGATAATAGTAACATTAAGATAATCTAAGGTATCTCAGCTCCTCATAAAATGAAATACTTCTGCGTGTCATCTCATTTTGTTATTTCCCCCTTTCTTTCCTTAGGGATTTAAGATAGATATTAACTGCAAACAGTTAACAGTCGATTTTGTGAACCAGTCTGTGTTACAAATCAGCAGTCAGGATGTGGAAAGCAAACGAAGCGATAAGACTGACTTTGCTGAGCAGCTTGGAGCAATGAATAAAAGTTGGCAAATCCTGCAAGGTCTAGTGACTGAGAAGGTGAGCCAGTGTCCAGTTCCTGCCTCCTTTCACCCAAAAACCTGGAACAGGCACATTCTGACCGGAACACTCATTTTGCATGTTGTACGGGGCACCAGAGTGCTTCCGGCACTGCCACTGAACCTGGGTTCTAAACTTTTGTTAGTCCTGTCATTTTCTCTTTGTATATTTCATATTTGTTTTTTAAGTTTTGAAAGATTCCTCTTAATTTCTCGTGCCTTTTGTCTTTATTCTTTCTTGTTTATCGATAGCCATCAATTCACACTTGATAAAATGATTTTCTTAAGTTGTACATACAATGGTTTATATTCTAGGAATTCTTCACTGGAGAGGTAATGGTGGCTAAAACACTGCGTGCCACTGATTTTCTTTTAATATAAAATTGCAAATTTCATTTCATTACATTTGTTCAGATCCAGCTGTTGGAAGGCTTACTGGAATCTTGGTCAGAATATGAAAATAATGTGCAGTGTCTGAAAACTTGGTTTGAGACCCAGGAAAAGAGATTGAAACAACACAGCCAAATCGGAGACCAGATTTCCGTTCAGAACGCACTGAAAGACTGTCAGGTAAGTGGTCCGGGAGGCTCACATGCACGTCCCTTGCACAATTTCACGCACAAGCTGAAAAGGTCTGGAAGCTGCAGGAACTTAAATAATTTTCAAAGCTTGCATTTGGAAACAGATTTCTCTGATTATGTGGCTAATAGATTTTTGCAATTTTTTGTTCCAGCTGCTTTCATGTATTTATTTTTTGAGACACGGTCTCCTCATATAATTCAGGCGGGCCTATGAATTCACTATGTACTGAGGCTGGCCTCAGACTTGCCGTGATCTTTCTGCTTCAGCTTCCCAAGTGCCGCAATTTCAGGTGTGCACCATCCAGTTTGGTTGCCTTTAAAACTTTGAAATTATGCAAATTTTGCATTCTGATAAGTAGAGAGAAATGTCATAAATCCTACATACTGATTACTAGATTTAAAACTATGTGATTTTGGATACATTCAAATAACTCTTTTTTTTTTTTCCCCCTTGGGCATGTCACAGTGCATCCACAAGCTCGTGCCACTAAACACTGTGATACACATCTTTGGAACATCTGTTTTATTGTGCAACCATAATATTACCACAAAAATTAATAACGGTTTCTTAACATTATTTCCTCACACATCTGTATATATAATGTGAGCTCTTCCTGTTAATGCTGCAGTCCAAGGGATTTTAAAATAACACAGTAGTTTTCACTAGGTTGCAGATTAGCTATGACTGTTCTTTTGTCTTGCTTCCTACAAATGTCCCTTCCCCTAAATCTTGGTTTTCTATTTTAGAGTTCAGAAGCAAAGGACTTGAGTAAAAATCTCCTTTCCGAACAGTGTATTTTCTATCTGGGACACATGTAATAGCAAGCATATGTTTAAGCACTCAGTCAGAGACTTGGGGACTGGAAGAGGACTGTAACATGCTCGAAAGGCATAAAAATGGCAAAGGAGAACATCCAATAGAAAAGCATTTTTAAATAATCTTTTCATTTTATTGATATTATTTTTTTGAGACAGGTCTCACTATGTAGTTCAGGCTGGCCTTAAACTCACTGTGTCTTCTAGTGTAGCTTGGAACTCACAGAAATCTTCCTGCTTCAGCCTCCAAGGTGCTGGGATGATAGGCACGTGCCAGTGCACCAAGCAGTAATCATTTTTAAAATGCTTTACATCAGAAGATGGGCATATAAAAGCCTAAAGACCAAAATGCACATCAGCTAGTCTCACTGCACTCCCAGTTTTCCAAAGGCCAGTAGTAGTTTGAGCTTAGGCCATAAATCCTGACATATGTAAATAAGCCAGGATTTCAAAAATTTTATTCTCAAAGATGAGAAGTAATGTCTTATGTGGAGTTTTTTCATTTTTTATTTTAAAGAGAATAAAAAATACAGAATGTCAGTAAGATGATAGGAAATATATTGCATATATTATCTTCTAAGTAGCTGTTCAGATTATTAGATAAAAGCACAGTACTTCATACAATGGAGTATTACTCAACTAGAGAGAAAGATAAGTATGAGGCTTTTATAGGTCAATGGATGCAACTAGAGACTACACTAATAAGTGAATAAATCAGTCCCTCATGTTTAAACATCATATTGTCTTCCTAGTGTGAGAAACTGAAGAGTAAATAAAATCCAAGTAGTAAAATAGTTACTGTAAAAGGGAAAGAAGCTACTCAAAAGGAAAGAACAAGTAGGATTGGTGAAAGGAAAAAAAAAGAGAAGGAAAGATAGATAGGTAGACAGATAATTTTACTGCTACTAATTTCTGTTGGTTTATTGAAAGGAAAATTTAATGCTTAATTGTTTGTTTTTGTTTTTTGTCTTTTTTTTTTTTTTTTTTTTTTTTTCAGACAGGGTTTCACTATGCTGTTCAGGCTGGCTTTGAGCTCACTTTTGTAGCCCAGGCTGGTCTCGAACTCACACGAATCCTCCTGCCTCAGCCTCCCAAGTGTTGGGATTACAGTCATGTGCCACCACTCCCAGCTAATGCTTAATTGTTTTATTAATTTTGCATACTGATTTCTGTTCAGTTTTGAGCTAAAAGATTTCCATGGATTTTAAACAGAAGTTCTCAGTATCAACAAGGTTAGTGCTTTACTACTCTACTCTTAGGATAACTTGATTATTGGAAGGCTGAAATACTACAATAGTGTAATTTCTCCTTTTTTCCTTTTCTCTCCTCTTTTCTTTTTCTCTTTCTATTTTTTTTTTCATTTTCTTTAATGTACTTTACCCACCACTTTCCCTTTGTTTCTTTTCCTATGTATATCTTCTGTGTATTAGAGACTCGTTAGTATCTGGAAAATATTACCGAAGTTTGGCCAAGTTAGGCTACTCCCAGGACCTAAGTTTCAGTCTTCCAGAGTCAGTTCAGGCACTGTTTGGAGAGGAGGCCTATACTGTGGTTTAATGATGTTCCTGTTAATACCATTTTATGGTTTCAAGTGAAAAGTCACTTCTCTGAAACAAAATCGTGCAAAGAAAGTTACCACACTGTCATTTTGAAACATCACACATAAATTACAGAGGCCTAACTGGCAGGTTCTGTTTGGCATTGCCATAAACCTTTATAAAATTTATTGTCATTTTTGAGAAATTATTCCTTTGGACCAAAGTGTAAAATTCAAGCCAATGCACTTAAATCAATGACTGGATTGAAGTCACTGATTTTGTTTTAAAAAATCTGAGTATTTGTCTAGCCTTTTAGAGGTGATTTATTAATTTAAAGCAACATAAAAACTAATATTTATGAATTAAACCAAGTTGAGAGTGATTTATTGTAACAAAAACATTAGGTCTGGCCTTTCCTTTCACTGATCAGAATGGAATAATCTTTTTGTTATTATTGAAGGGAAAGGAAAACACACCTTTATTTTGCAAAAAGTATATTTCAACTCTGTTTCCTTTCTGGATTTTGCTCTTGCATCCACATGTATGATAGGGCATTTTTATTGAGATGTGTTTCTTTTTTATTTATTTTATTTTATTTATTTTATTTTTTTTGCAGGACTAGGGTTTGAGCTCACAACCTTGCGCTTGCCAGGCAGGCACTTGTGCCACAGAGCTATCTCCCCAGCCCCTGAGATGTGTTTCTAATCAGAGTATCATCTCTTTAATATTTCTCACTGAAAATAGCCAATGCCTATGGATAAATGAGAATAAAACTAATTTATAAGAGATGAATTCTAGAATCATATTGACAGTATTATTTATGACTTATATATCAAAATATCAATAAATACATATTATTTATCAAATATAAATCACAGTTATGTTGTATGGCTTCTTATAGTAATAAAGAGAAAATTTGTTTAAAAAATTAATTGTAATTTCCTTACTATATAAATGACCTGCATTCCCAGTAACCACTAGATTATGGCTCTAGTAATTATCAAAACTGTCATAATATTGATGAAGTATAAAGTAGAAATGAAAGAGTAGTAACGATGAGAACAAAAGTGATCTATTGAAGCTACTAAATGCCTGAATTTCTAATTAGCTGCATCAAGACAAAAATAGCTTAGTAGTCATTCAAGAGAAAAATAAAGTTTATTATTTACAATAAATAATAAAGTGTAAATATGGCAAACCACTAAGTGAAATATAAATATTACAAATTTCTAAATGGCTTAATACAATCTCTTACATATGGTCAGTGTTTGACCAAGCAAAAGATAATTGAATATACACTGACAATTTTATATCTCTAGGTAAGCAAAAACTAGTTTGTTGTCCTTATTTTGCAAATGAGGGAGCGAGCACAAAAGAGGTGATGAAGGGTGAGAGGAGGCACCCAGTTTGGGGTCAGCATAAGATACAGGACTCAGCGTTAACACTGTACCACTGCCTATCGATCTTATTCCTCACATACGTGGACCACACACAAGAAGGGCTGGAAGTGACTTGTACATAACTGAAACTTCATCCAAACTGAAAAGTATTGACTTTTCTCTCTTCTAACCTCTGGGACCTGCAAGTGTGCTTTTCCTTCCGGAAGTGTGCCTCTGAAGCTAGAATGTAAATGCGTTACTATTACTTGGCTAATATTAACACTGGGCACGGGATTCGTACCTCTCATGGCTTAGGTCCTCACAGCCAGTTCACCTCCCACATTGGGCGGGCAGTCAGGAGGTTCAAAGCACCAAGTGTGCTGCCCCACTAGGCCTCCCAGCTCTGTGACCCAGCCAGTCTGAATAACTTGACCTTCTGTGTATTCATCTATTAAATGTTAATGTCTGTCTCAGACAGCTTTACAGGACTTCATATTTTAAGATGGTATTAAATATATATCTTGCATTGTGACTGTCATATGGGAGAACTTCTCATTTTATTTTTCTTTCTTGAGCATTTCATCTAATAGTTATAAGTGAATTTCCTGAAGAAAATGAAGATTTGAGTCCAGAAAGAAAGCTTCTAACTTTCAGAATCATGTGTAATCATAGTATTTTAGAAAGAAAGAGAAAATAATGGAAATGCTTTCTCTAACTTCTGATTTGCCCGCTGAAGAAACTGATACCCAGTGGATATTTTTGACTTACCCAGAATGACACAATAGTGGCAGAAATATTTCTGAACCTCAAACACTGCTCTACTGTGTGTCTTCCAAGCAGATAGGCTATGTGACTTTTGAAATAGCAAGTGGCAATATGACTTTTTAAATAATTTTATCATTTCTGATGTATATTTCCTTGTAACCTTTTGGGAAGAAAAATTACATGATGCCATTTCTTTTTCTGGTACGTATTGTTTTAATATTTTTAAAGTTACATTAACTCTCCAACTGATTAGTAAAAGACTTTTTTTTTTTACATTTAAGTATAGGAAAAAATATTATATGGAGACCCTTTTTGAGAATGGGAGCCATTTTGATTTGCAACATATCTTAGTCCCCAAAACTATTGTAGCTCAACTTTGGGGTTCCATGATAGAACCCTTTTATATATATATATATATATATATATTGTTGTTGTTGCTCTTTTTTTTTCTTTTTTTGTCTTTTTGAGACAGGATCTCAACGTGCAGTTCAGGCTGGCCTTGAGCTCACTTTGTTAGCCCAGGATGGTCTCGAACTCACACTGATCCTCCTGTCTCAGCCTCCCAAGTGCTGGGATTACAGGCGTGTGCCACCACACCCAGCTATATATACATATATATATATATATATATATATATATATATATATATATATATATATATATATATATATTTTTTTTTTTTTTTTTATATTTTTTTTTTTTTTTTTTTTTTTTTTTTTAAAATTTTTTTCCTTTTTTTTTTTTTTTCTTGTTTCAGAACCTTTGTTTGTTTATTCACTCATTTTTATTGCTGGCTCAGCCTGTCCCAAGGGCAGGGCTGGCGCAGCATGTGGTGCCGGGGATCAAACCGCGGTCCCTGAAGCCACCCAAGCTTTCCCAAACAGGCGCTTTAGACCACTGAGCCATCCCGCCGGGCCCAATAGAACCCTTTTAAATTATTGTTTTTTAAATCTTTCAGGATCTTGAAGATTTAATTAAAGCAAAAGAAAAAGAAGTAGAGAAAATCGAGCAGAATGGGCTTGCTTTGATTCAGAACAAGGAGGAAGAAGTGTGTGGGGTGGTTATGAGCACACTGCAGGAGCTCAGCCAGGCCTGGGCCAACCTGGACCACATGGTAGGTAACGCTGCTATGCGCGGAGCCTCTGCTCGAGACTGTGTGCTAGCTCTTGTGCACGCTCCAGGTGTCAGTTTCCATAAAGCGACTTTGCAGTCAATTGCTAGACCTGTCCGTCACCTCTTTGTTCCCTAAAGCCCATTTCATTAACCTTTTTTTTTTTTAAAAAAAAAAAAAAAAAAAAAGAAATGTCTTCTGGTGCTTCCTCTGGGTTTACTCACTCACTCCCGTAGCGATCCACACCATCCAGGCCGACATAATTCTCAGCATCTTTCTGCACCCGTGATCTTTCTCCTGAACTCCACATAGAAACAGAGGAGATGATAGACATCTCCTCATGCTGATCACCCAATCTGGCTTTCTGTTTCTTCTACCTTATCTTGACTTTAAATCTATTTTACTATTACATTTTTGCAATTCAATGCAAATGTTTGAAAGCAATTTTTCCATGGAAGTATATCATAATTCCTTCATGGAAATACTGCCTCATGGAAAAACCAAACTAGTGCACAGAGGAAAGAGACTTTTTCAGTTCCTCTTGATCTGCTTTACTTGCCTTGCTTTCGAGCTTCCTAGGACAGGGCTGGCACCTGGCTGCCCCTGTGGGCATTGCCCCGTAGCTGACACAGCACCGTTGGTCCAACGCAGTACTTCAATGGGTTGCAGCAGATTCAAGAAAAGCAGAAAAAACAAAGGCAAATTAATTTAGATGACCTCTTGCCTTAATCATGGCCATACCTAGTCTGTGCTCAGAGCCTTAGATTTAGGTTGGTGTTCATATCCAGGAAGCCCAAAGGAGATGGCTTTTAAATTGATGTAGGTCAAAACAAAACATCTTCTGCAGCAAATATATATAGAAAGTGGTTTTATATGCTTCACCTTAAGATACTTACTTGAGGTGAAGGCATGTGTGTGTGTGTGTGTGTGTGTGTGTGTGTGTGTGTGTACATGTGTGTACATGTGTGTATATAGACGTCATTTCTTGGGAAATGATAATTTTAATTTTAACATGTTCTTTTCCAACAATAGGATGTTAGATAACTTTCAATACCTCTGAGCACCTCAGCTTTCTCATCTATAAGATGAGGATAATGATTATTTCCACCTAGTAAGATTATCAAGATTCAACTAGCTGGGCCTGGGGAGATAGCTCAGGGGCACAAGGGCCTGCCTGGCAAGTGCAAGGTCCTGAGTTCAATCCCCAGTTCCACACACAAAAAAAGATTCAAGGAATTAATGTATTTAAAATGCTGAATACATTTCCTAAATAGGAAGTAATATAATCATTTCCTCTTACTTTAATATACATATATTTATTAATTACCTTTTAAGCACTGATATTTAGACTGAGTGTTCAATAGCTTGAAAGGCACAGATCTCAAAGTCTCTATATTTACCTTTCACACATTTTTCCAGTTTTTTTAATAATGCCTGAAACCCTGATGTCTCTATTTTTTATTTTATTTTATTTTATTTTATTTTATTTTATTTTATTTATTTGGCGGGACTGGGATTCAAATCACAATGTTGCACTTGCCAGTCAGGCACATGTGCCATGGAGTTATTTCCCCAGCCCCAACCCTGATGTTTTTAGATGCTAATATTTTCAATCAAGTGAACATAGGTATTATCATCTTAAGTGTTGCATAATTCCAACAAGTGTCCCCCTTTTCCAAAGGCTGGGCAGCTGAAGATGCTGTTGAAGTCAGTGCTGGACCAGTGGGGCCATCACAAAGCGGCCTTTGACGAGATGAATACTTGCCTCATGGAGGCTCGATACGCCCTGTCCCGATTCCGGCTGCTGACTGGCTCTTTAGAAGCTGTGCAGGTTCAGGTAGACAATCTTCAGGTAAGGCATGAATTTAAAGCTTCCTTAACATTATCTTTAACCGAGAAGATCTGCTAATTAGCAAAGCTTCCCGGTATGGTATTTACGTTTAATATTTTTTAACAAATCTTTCAATTTTGCCTGCTTTATTGTGACCTAATCAGGTTTACCTGTGGGTACCAAGTTCTGAATGAGTTGCTATATTAGCTAAGTGATTTTAAACCTCCTCTTAGATAATAACCATCAGCATCACTGCTTTGAATAAAGTGATTTTATGCTGAATCAACTTCCTGCGTCCATTATCACTATCTTTTATGTCTCCCTTTTCTCTTTTTGTCCTGCCTTTCCAAACACTTTCTAAGGGATTTAAAAGAAAACAAAGAGAAAAATAGTCGAAGTGGTAAATGTGTGCAGTGTTGTTACGACTCTGTTCAGTGCCACTGCCTCAGGCTGTCCGACCTGTCCACATCCCTCCTTCCTGGTGCTCACTGCTTGCTGCCCCATGCTTCTGTGCTCCCTGGGTCTGGAATTCATGGCCGCTCGTTCTCTGAGCCCAGGCACAAGCCCTTATATCAGGCACTGTACACACATTGCCGCTGCCCTTGCTTCCCCACATGCCTGTGCGCTGGGCCACACTCACTCGCCACTGCTCTTTCCTTTTGGTTGATGACACAAGCCCTAGGCTGGGCAGGGCCAGCCCTCAGGGGACAGGTGGCCCTAGGGGGCCCAGCATGCGCCCCTGGTCCTGGTAGCCTACACCTCTGCCTTGGCTCTCTGAACTGATGTGTTTCCAACCTCCTGCCTATTCACTCTGAGGGGATGGTCTCTTTGGGATGAGGTGGGGGAAACAAGGACGAAATGTGCGAATGTAAGTTCTCTTGACTTTGAATAGTTGTTGCAGGTACCAAGACGCACTCTGAGCACAATAAATATAAAACCACACTGTAACTGTGAGGATAATAGAAGCCCTTTAGAATTTAACACATTCTGTGTGTTAAGTTGTCTTAAGAGATGAAAGATTAAGGGCCCTTCCCTCAAATATTTTGATTTAAGAGCAATCAGATATTGATTCAAATGACACTAGATTTTGGAGCCCAGTTTGCCTGGGGTGTTCTACTAAGAGCTCAAGTCTACCATTTTGGCAGCGTTTCCAGGAAAACATCTTCTAGTTCCTTTCTGGTATTTGGTGGACGATTCCACCAAACCTCATCTAGACAGACACTTTGCTCCAAGCAATTGTGAAATGCACAGGCATTATCATTAATTATAGTCACATTCTGTGCCATAGATAACAGAAAATCCAGATTCTGTGATTTCAATGTTTTCAGACAATACTAATAAAGTACTCAATGGTAATGTGTATGTTAATCAGCTTAATTTAATCGCCCCATAATGTAGATATGTATCCAAACATAATCTTGTGCTCCATGAATATATAGTTACTTTTGTCAATTAAAAATGCAGTGAATTAAAGAAATCTTTTTTGTTGTTGTTGTTTTGACCAAGAACACTTAAAAATAGAATGTAGAGATAGTACTCAGGAAAGCGATGACTTCTAATGCCAGTTACCAGGAGGCTTTGGAGGAACCACTGAGCCTGCATCAGTAGTGTCCTAGTATTTTGTTTTGAGAAAATCAGTAGCAACCACAGCTCCAGACAGGGCTCATGCCATGCACATAGTTTCCTACCAGATACTGGAGAAGGATGCGTGTTGCGGTCACTTCCGGGAGAATCCAAGATGCCACTACCAGAACATGTCTTATCAGAGCCACACACACACACACACAACTGTATAAAAGGGAAAAGTGCCTAAATGAAGCCCATACAGCAGTAGAGCAAAGCCATGCATGCATTTAATATGATCAGTCCTTTGAAACATGCTTATCAGAATTTAGAGGCTGTCATGTCATCTGTGATACTTTTTTCTTTGGGCAGAATCTTCACGATGATTTAGAAAAACAAGAAAGAAGCTTAGAGAAATTTGCTGCTGTCACCAATCAACTACTGAAGGAGTGTCACCCACCTGTGACAGAAACCCTCACCAATACATTGAAAGACGTCAATATGAGGTATGTGGTAGGCTCATTTACATGTTACTTATATCCCAGCATTACCATTGACATTTTGAATTTATGCTTTAAAAATATTTTCCTTTTCATAAAACGAATATGATGGCAAATACATAGTGGAGATATTTAGAAATAATTAAGATTGGTATGTTCCAAAAAAATCTCTCACCTCTGACATAGAACAGTGACACGTTACTTTGAATTGTGTTAAATAGAAATTGGGCATCCCTGCATTATTTCCGTGTTCACATGAACCTTGATCATGACAAAGAAAGTGGTAAATAGCCATGCTTGGTGAGGGCTGACGGTCTGCCACGTGTGTTGGCGCTTCTCCTCAGATGGAATAACCTGCTGGAAGAGATTGCAGAGCAGCTGCACTGGAGCAAGGCCCTGCTTCAGCTGTGGCAGAGATACAAGGATTACTCCGGCCAGTGCACTGCCGCCGTCCAGCAGCAGGAGGAACGCACCAGTGAGCTGCTGAAGGTGGCCGCCAACAAGGACATCGCTGACAACGAGGTCGCTACCTGGGTTCAGGATTGCAATGTACGTGCAGGGACTGCCCTTTCTCCCCAAAGTGCCCTGCATAGACTTCACGAGTTTAGCAGGGCTCAGACCCGTGTGTGCACATGGATTTGTCTCACCCTGTGGCAGTTACCCAAAAGTTATTGTCTTATATTAAGAAATCTTCTAGGATTGCAGAACACAGTTGGACATGGTGAAGATGTACGAGCTCCCCTCCCATTATTTTATTTTTCTCACTTTTACTAATGGCATATAACCAAGGAGAAAGACTTTGGTTATCTGCTTTTCAGAGATGGCTATAGAAGAAATGACCTCATGAGGTATCAAATTATATCCTTACTGTTAAAGTTTTCATCCACTTAGATTTGTTATCTCTTATGTAAACATCTACAATAGTTTTGTCTAAGAATTTGGTGGTATAAAGATGTCTTTCTTTTCTTGATTTATTGCTATACTTCTTTTTAATAGCTTTTAAATAATTCTCTTTTTCACTGTAGCTGCCAGTAAGCTACTTAAGGTTTTCAAAAAAGCCTCTGCTCTTATTTCATGCATTACATAGTTCTTACTGTTTATCCTTATTTGTCTTTATTTCAATGAACTTGTTACAAAAATCATCTTATAAACTTTCTCAACTTTTTTATTAGTATTAAGGAAGTTATAAGAGCTGTATAAGTAAGTTTAATGTCTCCTAATATCTTCAACCTCAGTAATAACTGTCACACAAAAGACGGACACTTACAATAAAAAATTAGTAAGATTTGAGTTTTGCTTTGTATGTGTGTGCATGCCTCTCTCTCTCTCTTTCTCTCTCTGCTCTCTCCTCTCCCTTGTCCCCTCTCCCCTGTCCCCTCTGTTTCTCTCTCTCTTCTCCTCTCTCTCCTCTCTCTTCTCGCTTCTCCCCTCTCCTCTTTTCCCTCTCCTGTCTCCTCTCCTCTGTCCCTTCTCTCTCTCTCCTCTCTCTCCCTTTCTCTCTTCTCTCTCCTCTCTTCTGTTCCCTGTCCCCTCTCCTCTCTCTCTCCTCTCCCACCCACTCCTCCCTCTCCATGTGTGTGTACATAGTTTATCCTTACAAGAGCTGCCATTTTCATTTGAAATACTCTTTTGCTCTTGCCAATGTCAAGATTGAAGGAATTCCTTGTCTCTTTCTCTTCCCGTAGTCATTCTGAAAGTGTAGGCCCTGTCCTCTCCACCATGTCCAGGTGAGGGGGTTCCAGGGGCAGGGAGAAGCTGCAGTCTTCTGTCACCTCTTAGTAGTGGTTACAAACTAGGAAGAGTAGATTTCCATGGGTTTGCATCTTTGAGCATGTAAGAGAGTTTCACAAAACAGGGCAGCTGGAGATGTCATGAAAGAACAGAGGTATAGGCTGCTGTCACTTGTCACCCCTGCTTACTTGAGCTCCATGAGGTTTGCACACTCATGAACATCAGAGGGTTGTTGTAACCACAGTGATGGAACAGCACACATAGAAGATGCCATGGGCAAAATAAGGCCTGGTCAATAAAAATGAGTAGAAAAAGGTAAAATATAAAACTGTGTTCTCAATACGATACCAACTATATAAAGAGGTAGGGAAAAGATGCCAACATACCTAGTTCTATTTGTGGATCACAGTCCATTGCTTTTTCTTATTTATGTCTATTTTTGCCATTTCCCCCATGACCAAGCTATGTTGTTTTTTTTTTTTTTTTTTTTTGGCTTTTTGAGACAGGGTCTCACTGTGTAGTTCAGGCTGGCTTTGAGCTCACTTTTGTAGCCCAGGCTGGTCTCAAACTTGCAGCGATCCTCCTGCCTCAGCCTCCCAAGTGCTGGGATTACAGGCGTGAGCCACCACGACCGGCTCTTTATGTTGGTTTTATTACCAGAAGAGTACACATAGTGTTTGCATGTGTAGTTATATGTACTATCTATATAAAATAAGTGTGTACTTTGTGAGTATATGGTATACATATAAAATAGTGATATATGTAGATAATATTTTTAAAGCCACATTCAATTCTTGATCATTCATATATATATATATATATATATATATATATATATATATATATATATATAATGGCTGGCTCAGCCTGCCCTGGGGGTGGGGCTGGTGCAGCATATGGTGCCAGAGATCAAACCTTGTTCCCTGCAGTTCCCTAAGCTTTCCTAGACCTAGACCGCTGAACCAATTCGCCGGCCTCAATTCTTGATCATTCTTATCCAAGTGGAAGATATTTATTTATTTATTTATTTATTTATTTATTTATTTATTTAAAATGGAAGATATTTAGCATAGCAATAAAACAAATAGTTGCTAAGCCTAATGAGATGCCCCTTGCTTACTGCGGATTACCCTGAGCTGTGCCCCACATGGGTCACCTCACGGTGCACATCTGTTTATGTCCATCTCCTACAGGACCTCCTCAAAGGACTTGGGGCCATCAAAGACTCCCTCTTCATTCTCCGCGAGCTGGGAGAAGAACTCAAGCGGCAAGTGGATGCCTCGGCAGCCGAGGCCATTGAGTCCGATCAGCTCTCCCTGAGCCAGCACTTGTGCACCCTGGAGCAAGCTCTTTGCAAACAGCAGGCAGCATTACAGGTAGAGAGCTCATGTTCAGTGTGTGCTTCAAACTGGGTGTCCTATGCAGTGTTAGGGCATACACATAGCACATGCCGTTTTCATTAGTGGAGCAATGCCTCTACCAAGATCAAAGCAAACTTGGAAGTGCCAGTGGAAACCAATGAAGACAATAGGGGTTTTGCACTGCTCTATGCAGTATAATGTTAAGATCTGAGAGATAAACCCCCAAACCATGCCAGCTTCCTTGGTATGTCCAAATAACTAACATTAAGTGCCATTAACATTAATATTTACTTAAGTTTTTGCAAAAATTTGAATTTTTTAGGATATAATTCATGATATATTTAAATAATCACATATGTTGTGGCCAACTGGTCTATAAAAATAAGTCTACTTTTAAGAAAACTTAGATAAATGAAGTGAAGTACTATATCGTTGTTGGCTTGTTATTTTAAAACAGCTTCTCTCCAAAATGGCAATTTGATACAAGAGTATGGAAAGTAGTTTCAATGTACATTTGTCATTTCATTAGCTTGCTTTAATATACCAGTTGCTTTCCCTAAAACCCTGACTGTGTTTTGTGGTTGAAGGCTGGTGTTGTTGACTACGAGGCCTTTGCCAAGAGTTTGGAAGCTCTGGAGGCCTGGACTGTGGAGGCTGAGGAGGTGCTGCAAGGCCAAGACCCCACCCACTCGTCTGACCTCTCCACCATCCAAGAAAGGATGGAAGAACTTAAGGTAAGTGTGTTGCATAGCTGCCCCAGAACCCATAACTCCTGTTCTCAAAGTCCTAAGTGAAACTCAGAACCAGTGTGGGCTTGCTTCTTTGAGAATTCCCAGGGACACTCTCAGCACCTCTGCCCACCTTCCTTCCTTGGGGAGCACACACTTGCTCCGTGTTAGCCCAGCCAGGACCAGTGCTAGAAACCACCTCTCTGCTCTTCCCACTCTGGTCCCTTCTACTGCCCAGCCCATCACTTTCCTAATGCCTCCCGAGCCCCTCAACTGTCACTCATAGCATCTTCCTGATTCCTCTATCTTCTTGGCTCCATCTTCTGAACACCTCAACCTCCCACAGATCTTAGAAACTTCCCTTCCCTCACCTACTCTCCTGCTGATTCAGTTAGGATGAGTTATATCTCTAAAGTTTTATTTAATTACTTTGACTTAAACATTTAACCTAATCTGGCTGGGGAGACAGTTTGGCATGCAGTCTAAGCACCTGCCTGGCAAACAAGGATCTAGATTCAAATCCTGGTACTGTGTGCTGTGCTAGCCACAGAACCCTGGGTGTGGTAGTGCTTATCTGTAATCCCAGCACCAGAGAGGCTGATACAGGAGGATCACTCAGTCTAGACTATGTAGCGAGACCCTGTACTAAATAAATAAATAAATAAATAAATAAATAGTTACTTTAAAAAAAACATTAAAACATTTCTCATATTTCAAAACATAACACTGAGCTCACCAGGATATGGGCATATGCCTGCAATCTTAACATTCTGACAGGTTGATGCAGGAGGACCATAAATTTAAGACTAATCTGTATAATCCAGACTCCATCTCAGAATAAATGGGATGTTGTTCAGTATAGAGACCTTGGGTTCAAGTCCGGGTACTGCCAGGAAACAAACAAAAAAGCACAGTGTACCCCCAAACTGTATATAATCATGAAATGTCAATTAGCAGTATTTGATAATTTTTAAAAAGAAAAATGAAAGCTTTTACTCAATTACTGACAGTTTGCAACATTCAGTAATGTAGAAAGCAAGATCACAGGCAAATTTTATCACATAATCTACCTGGTTAAAAGCCCTGTGGCTTCCCATTGCTCTTAAGATAAACACCAGTGGGACCCAGCATTTCCCACATAACCTTTCTTTGGCTTCCCTGGCGATTTCCTTTTTCATTGCTGCCCATCTCTTACCCTCCTGTCCCTTGGCAATCACACAGCTGCCCAGGGTCTGGGTGCTTATTTTCCCTTTCTGCATTCTTATTTTTATTTTTTTGGTAGTACCAGGGATCAAACTCAGGACCTTGCATTTTCCAGGCCAACATTTACTCCACTGAGCTATCTTTCTGCATTCCTGTGCCTACCAGTTCCTTCCTTCCGAAAGAAGAAAAACTTTCTGATTATTTTGTTTAGTGTTGTTCTTTGAATTTCTTTCTTTTCTGTCTTTTTTCCGTTCATGTATTTGGTTAAGGTCTCACTATGCAGCTCAGACTCATAGTGATGCTCCACTTACAGCTTCCCAAGCCCTGGGATTAGAGATATGCACCACCATGCCTGGATTCCATCACCACCTCAGCTCACGCTGGGGGTGGGGCCAGCCCACCATTCAGCAGCGTTGGGCCCTGCGCATTCCAAAGCAGGTGCTTAGTCCACTGAGCTATCTTCTCGGCCCTGGTGTTGCTCTTTTAAGGAAGCCTTTGCTGACTGTTCAGTGTCTGGCTTTCTGGCAATGCGTTTCCATTCTCTTCCTTCCGGGCTTTGTCACAGCATTCAGTTCTGTTCTTATGAGAAGGTGATTTCTATTGTGCTTTTCACAGTTGGGCAATTGTGCTACTCCTTCTGTGTGCAGGAGGAAAAGCACAAGAATCAGATCAGTGTTGTTCAGTGCTGATGTCTATTTGTGGACATTCTGCCGTCTAAGAGTTGTGCCTTTGAATTTGGTAGTGAAGTGATTTGTTGTTTTGTGGTGCTGAGAAATGAACCCAAGGCCTTCCTCAATGAAGCTGCTAAGTTGCCCTGACTGAGCTTTTCCTCATTGTCTTCCTGTCTCAGCCTCCCAGAGTACAAGATTATAGCTGTGCACTACAACGCCCAGCTTGGGAAGATTTATCTTCTTCAGGCATCACAAGAGTTTTTGCAGTGCATGCAAATTTAAAAGCACACCTTTATGGCAGGGCTAAAGGTGTCCTTACATTTTCCCTTTCTCATAGCTAGATCTCTGCCTGGAGATAAGAGTGCCTGTGGGAAACCCAGAACCAGCCGTTTCCCCTGCATTTGAAGGGAGGAAAGATTTAAAAGCATGGACTACATTTCTTTGTTGAGACTCACCAGCTTGGGTTGGGATCTAAGACTGAGGCTCTCACTAATGGAAATCTGAGGTCATTTCAAACTTAGATGCAATTTTATTTCATCTAGCACAAGCCCAGAAATGTTACCTAGCTTTACCATTTATTGCTAGATAGCTTTGAGCAATTTACTTAGTTTCTGTCCCTCCCTTTCCCCATTTGGGAAGAGGGAATATGAGTATTACTTCCCACATGGGATCATGTAGAGAATAAAATGAGTTATTGCTTGTAAAAGTAGGGTGAAGATTTTTATTAGTGTGTGTTTGTCATATATAACAAGCGCATTCTTGGCGTCGAGTTGGTGTATGCTCTATCACGCTGTCATCCTTTTGTCCGCCCCATCCTCCCCTTTCCTTTCACCCTTAGAACCCATATATAAAAGGCTGACCTCCAAGTTTCATATCATCTGTCTTATATTTTGCTTTTTTCCATTTTTTTATACTTTGGGTTTCTCATAGGAGAAAAAAAGACCTGCAGTGTTTAGCTCTCTGTGTCTGATTTATTCCACTTCACACTCTGGTCTCTGACACAACCACTTCCTTGCCAATGACTCAAGTTTACCCTTTATGCATGAGCCTTACTCCTCTGTGGACCTACACCATTTCCATCTCTCTGTTCATCTGTTGACGAACACATATGTTGTTTTCACAAGATTTATTGTGAATTGTTATGTAATAATTTTAATTCATGACAAGAGATCAATTAGTGCTAGCAATCCTTTTATAACTTATTAATATTAAATAATAAACAGCATATTAGAATGAATAACCTAAAGTAAGACTTTTATTCTTCAGCATCGTTTTTGTTGCTTATCAATTCAAGTGAGGATTATAGGCGAGTAAATAAATCACACAAATGAGATAATACATGGGATCTACTAATACTCAGTGATGGGTAATGAGCAACTGTGTAGCTTTGCTTCCCACAGCAATTCAACATGCCAAGAAGACAGCTTTTCTCTAGCCTTACCTCTGGAGATTGTAAGGGGCCTCAAAGTGCACATCAGGTCAAAGCCTAGCTTTTGCCTGTAATTAAAAATTCACTGTGTAAATTTAAAAAACCCTCCATCTCTGCTGGCCACAGTGTCCATGAATTTGCTCTTCCATCTTGCCTACAGGGACAGATGTTAAAATTCAGCAGCATGGCTCCAGATGTAGACCGTCTCCATGAGCTCGGCTACAAGTTGCCCCTGAATGACAAGGAAATCAAAAGGATGCAGAATCTGAACTGTCTCTGGTCTCTCACCTCCTCTCAGACTACAGAAAGATTCAGGTAAGCAAGAGATGCTTTGGTCCAATGATCTTCATTTGTTTTCTGCTGAAATAACAAAATATCTCTAATGGAGGGGCATGCTTATGTTCTTGTGGTTCTGGTATCCAGACTAAGGGAGACTAGGCTTGGATGTTGGGTGAGACTGCTGGCTGCTTCCAACCTAGTAACTTCTTGCTGCATCCTGGAGGAGGGGAGCCACCAGGTTCTCATATAGAAGGCCAAAGGCCAGAGAGCTGGAGGCTGCATGAAGCTTCTTCTTTTAACGTATTTGTTTGTTATAGTGTTCCACTATGCAGCTGGGATTCATAGTGATCCTCCTGTTTTCAGCCTCCCCAGTGCTGGGATTATAGGCATGCGTGACCACATTTGGACTCTGGCTGGCTTAGCCCACCCTGGGGCAGGCATGTGATGCTGGGGATACAGCTGCAGTCCCTGTGCTTGGCAAAGTTTGCCTAAGCAGGCACTTTAGTCTGCTGAGCTATCTCACCAGCCTTGCATGAAGATTCTTTATAATGCCTTGACTCAATTTATGAAGAGGAAGTTCTCATAGCTTTACTACCTCTTTTTTGTGGGGGAGCGGTTGGGGATGGGTGGAGGTAAATAATATAGACTGAATCAAGGCATTGTCCCCAAGCATCCCATCACCAGGCTATCCCTGGCCCTTCCCACAAGTTTTATACCGAGGCGAGGTAAGTTACCCAGACTACCCTCAAACTTGCAAACTTTCTGTCTCATACTCCCAAGTAGGTGGGATTATAGGGTACACAAGTGTACCACTGCTAATCGTCTCTAAATTCTTCTTTAATCCTATGAAATTTGCTATTAAGTTTTAACACCTAAACTTAGTAACAGAGTACAGGTCTATCCTTTCTGTATATTTGTAAATTCTAGATCTTTCCAGTAATGCTGAATTAAAGTTGAACTAGAAATGGAAAATGTAAATCATATTGCAACTTCTCATGTTTAGAATAAAATTTCAGTATTTGAGTTCAAAGGATATATACTATCAGTTATTTCAAAGCAAAATGTTTTAAATTTACATTTGGCCAATTGTCTGCTCTTTTTAATGTTGCCACCTAACATGCCATCACTTAAGAGCTTTGTGGTTATTGCATTAGAATGGGACTTAGTGGGTTTTTAATCTAGTTGCATATGCTACAGATATAAACAAGTGAGCCAAGTATTTGTTTTCTCCTGCCCTTCATTCTGCCAGCAAGTTGCAGTCATTTTTGCTACAACACCAGACATTCCTGGAAAAATGTGAGACATGGATGGAGTTCCTGGTGCAAACAGAGCAAAAGTTAGCGGTAGAGATTTCAGGCAATTACCAGCATCTTCTGGAACAGCAGAGAGCTCATGAGGTAAGTTGTGCTAGTGGCCCTGAGGGTCACAAAAGTGTGGCAGACCCTTGAGAGGCACTGGAAAATGCAATAGGGGAAATGCAAAATGCTGTGCCTTTTCTGCTCAAATAAATACATCATTTCAGCTTTCTTAAGCTTAAGGTTTGAGGTCTTGGTTACAAAAATATTCCCAGTTCCCTGCCCCATCATTAGCTATTGCCATAGGTGAGGCATCAGTGCCTTGCAATGTGTGGTGACATAGTTGTCATCGAGAGGAAATGGTAGAAGGAGTGAAGGAGGCCAGACAATTTTTGAGTTGCTTGGTAGTCTATGTGAATATTACCAAGGCTAATTGCTTCAGAAACTATGCTCTGATCAAAAGTCTTTGATAAATGAAATTGTTTTCTCTTTTAAAAACATGTATGAGGGCTGGCCAGATAGAGCAGCAGATGACAGCACCTGCTTAGGCAGAGTGCAGAGGCCAGGGCTCAATCCTCGGCATGCTGCGCCAGCCCCGCCCTTAGGGGTGCACTGAGACAGCCATTGAGCCTGGGCATGGAGGCACAAGCCTATAATCCCAGAGTTTGGAAAGCTGAAAACAGGAGGATCACTATGAGTTCAATGTACAGAGTGAGACGCTATAGACTCTGTAGACCCTGTCCTAAAATTAAAAAAAAAAAAAAAACTTTCAGCCAGGCATGGTGAAATATGCATATAATGCATTTAATCACAAAAAACTGGGAGGCTAAGGCCCAAGAATTACAAATTCAAGCCTGACAGGGGCAGCTTAGTGAATTAAACCCTTTCTTTTTTTGTGTATTTTAAGGAAGGGTCTACAGGGTCAGGATCTCACTACTAGATCAGACTCTTAGTGATCTGCCTGTTTACAGCCTCCCAAGAGCTGGGATTACAGGTGCTAGCTACCATGCCCAGTCTCATTTGCCATCATAGCGCACCCCCAGGGCAGGGCTGGTATAGCCCTTTTCTCAAATTTTTTAAAAAACTGGTTAGGAATACAGCCCAGGGTAAAGGCTTATGTTCAATCTCTAGACCACAAAAAAAAAAAAAAAAAAAAAAAAAAAAAAAAAAAAAAAAAAAAGTAATTATGTGCAAGGAAATGAAGATATCAGGATTCCAAGTATATCTCTTGGTCAAACTACATTATAATGATTTCTCAGGAAACACAGAGAATGTAATCTACAAAAAGTAAGTTAATTTGCCAACTCTGTCTCTATTTTGCTAGATATGAACATAGCTAGGTTCCCCTGCATGTTCATGAAGTACACAGCGATCTAAAATTTACCTTAGGCTACAAAAAAAAGTCAGAACTTAAGAATGAAACTAACCTTAAAATATGTTGCCAAAGTTTTAATAATACAGAATTTGAAAGATAGTTTTAAAAGCCAGTTATGCTAAATGGACAAATGGCAAGTTAAAAGTTATAAATCAAAACTACAGTGAGATGCCATTTCACACACACTAGGATTACTGTACTGAGAAAGACAGCAATGGTGAGGCTAGGGGATGGGAACCCACATATTCCACTAATGAGAATATTCAATGATGAAACTACTTTAGAGTACCATTTAACAATTCCTCAAAATATTAAACAGAGACCTACTCTAAATATCCAGTAGTTCTACTTCTAGGCATTTCCATAAGAGAAATGAAAATGTGTCCACTCAAAAATTTGTGTAACAGTATGCTCACAATGACATTATTCATTACAGACAAAAAATGGAAGCAACCCTAACATCCATCAGTAAGAGAATAAACAAATGTGCCTTATGCGCAATCCCAAAAAATAAGCTGCCAAAGTGTAGTGTAAGGCAGGTAAGACTTGAAAACATTATGTCAAGTGAAAAAACTGACCACAAAAGACCACAAAGGAGAAGATTCCATAAAAGTTCCATGACAAGGGATGCATAGAAGCAGGAAGTAGCTTACGGGTCACTGAGGGCTAGATATTGGGAGGAAATGGGAAAAATGGTTGGTGAGTATAAAATTTCCTTTTGCGAGAATGTAAATGTTCTAACATTGATTGTAAGGGCCAGTGAAATAGCTCAGCAGACTAAAGCACCTGCTTAGTCAAGCACTGAGACTGAGGTTCAATCCTGGGCACCAGATGTGATGCCAGCCCCACTCCCAGAGTGGGTCGAGCCTCCCAGAGTCTGGGCATAGTGGCATATGCTGATAATCCCAGTGCTGGGGAGGCTGAAAACAGGAAGATCACTATGAGCCCAAGCTGTGTTGTGAGACTCTGTAACAACCAAATCCATTAAATAAATAAATAAATAAATAAATAAATAAATTTGATTAAGGTATTATTTGTACAAATCTGAAATATAATAAATGTCATTAAGCCAGGTGTGGTGGCTCACGCCTGTAATCCCAGCACTTGGGAGGCTGAGGCAGGAGGATCGCTGTGAGTTCGAAACCAGCCTGGGCTACACAAGTGAGCTCAAAGCCAGCCTGAACTGCACAGTGAGACCCTGTCTCAAAAAGCCAAAAAAAAAAAAAAACAAAAAACAAAGTCATTAAATTGGACATTTAAATGTGTGATTGAGCTGTTTTAATAAAAATAGGACTGGCAAGACAGCTCAGCAGACTGAAGCACCTACTTGGGTGAGCTTACACAAGTGCAGGGACTGCCATTCCAATCTAGGCCCTACATGCTGCACCAGCCTTGCCCCCAGGATGGTCTGAGCTGGCCACTGAGTCTAGCAGTAGCAGCTTACGCTTGTAACCCCAGTGCTGAAGAGGCTGAAAACAGGAAGATTACTACCTGAGTCCAAGCTGCGTAGTGAGATCCTGTACCAAATACATTAAAAAAGATAATAACTTTAAAAAAAAATAATTTGAAAGACCTTACTATTGTGTTACTAGTGAAATAATTTTATTAATTAAAATGAAAAACCGTGAATTCAAAAGGACCGGAACATAAATTATACATTAATTTACCTTACTTGGTGTTTTTCAGCAAAAAAAAAAAAAAAAAAAAAAGAATAGAAACATAACTACTTTTAGTCATTGAGTATTGGGTTTGATAAACCGAAGGTAAATTTTATCTTCAAGCCTATCTTAATTGATGATTTACACATAAATTGTTCCTATACTGCAGGATTTCATGCATACTATGTTTTAACTGGAGGCACTTTTTATCCCCTTGC
The DNA here is from genome assembly GCA_004027025.1 of Myocastor coypus. Classification (NCBI taxonomy): domain Eukaryota; kingdom Metazoa; phylum Chordata; class Mammalia; order Rodentia; family Myocastoridae; genus Myocastor; species Myocastor coypus. The sequence continues at coordinate 55,500 of PVJA010000968.1, forward strand.
TAAGCCCAGAATATTTGGAGAGTCATCAGAGAATGGATCACGAAAATTAGGAACTATAAAGTATATTCTTCTCTTTTGAAATTATAGCTGTTCCAAGCTGAGATGTTCAGTCGTCAGCAGATTTTACATTCAATCATTATTGATGGGCAACGTCTTCTAGAACAAGGTCAAGTTGATGACAGGTAGGATCTTTGATAAATTATTATAAAGAAAGTTTCCAGTAAATTAGTCATTTTCATTTTAATGAACAGATTAGAGGGCATATATCCAATCTTCCTAAGGCAATTGTATTATCACAGAGCCTCAGTAATTGGAGAAAAGCTAGTCTGAACCTCTGAAATGAGTGTGTATTGAATCTTTTTAGAGAACTGCTATTATATGATATGAAGGACACGGGGTAATTGGAAATCACCTAGCCAACCTTCGCTGCTCATCTGTAGGGACTGGAACTAATGAATAGATTGGAATGAATTGTATCAATGGTTTGTAAACAGATGCTTCTAATAGTCTCATAACAATTACAGAAATTTTATTCCTAAAAAGAAGCCTAGATATCACTAGTCCATCTCTCTTACTTAGATATGAAAAACCTGAGACCTACAAATGTGAACCAGTTTGACCAAGGTCACCAAAGTAAATAGTAGCAGAATTAAGCTTTGAAATTGTGTCTGGTTTGTAGCCAACACTGGAATTATACCAACTATCTTCTTTATGTTTCGTGTTTGAAAATGATTTATGACCTTAAGCCAGGTTGTATTCACCCTAAAATCAATCTTGCTCTTCATTTATGTAGAACAGAAACTAAGAGGTAAGAAGTATATGTAGCTTCTCTTCAGACTTAATGCATGTGAAATGGTGATCTTATACAATATATTTCCTATGAATAATATTTACTCAAACTCATTTGTTTTCCTTGATGCTATTTGGGAGTTAATTTCACTCATTTTATGCATAGGTAAATCATTCTCATATGAAGGACCAGTAGTTATGATAACTATTAACTTATTGCCCTTTTGAAAAATTTACAAAATAAATCATTTTTATTGAATGTTTTGTTTTTAGTGTTTTGGAAGTCATTCCAGTTTTAAGGGGATATTTCTTTGGAAGTACATGAAAGGTTTTCATGGTTAAAGTTGGAACACGAAAATGTGATATTGCATTTATTCTATTCTGGGCAAGCCAAACTTAAATATGAGCTTTACTGATAATTTAAGATCTTAAAAATAAAACAGATTCAAGTGCAATTAACTTTTATCTTTTGCTTTATCATCGTTTGAACAACTCTATAACAATATTATGAACAATGAAGTAATTAAGTACAATAACAATAAAAATTCCTGTGTAGACCAACAACTATTAAATTTCAAATGCTAACATTGAGGAGAAAGAGATGAAGATGAGCAAGTTGGATCTGAGGAAAATCAGTTTTGAAATTTGCACAAGAAAAAGAAAGCTAGAAATGTCAGATCACAGCCTGTTTACAATAGGAGAGCTCCAGATGAGAAAGGCATTGAGATTCTAAAAGCTCATTTATGAGTTTTGTTCATAAGAGTACAACTTTCGTCACTGAGATGTCAGATGTTAGTGGTTACTTACTTTGGCAGGTAGTTTGGGATGATGTGATTGTACATTGTAAAGATGGGACACTGACGAGACCTTGGATGATGAACTGTTGTGAAAAGCAACCTTCTTCAGGTTAGTCTCAAGTTCAAGAGTTAAGCATTTCTGAGCTTGGGGAAGATGGACACTGCTATGTTCATTGCCCAATGTGGAGTCTGCAGATGAAAGTAGAATTTTGTGGAATATTTCTGTTTGTGAACAATTCTTGAACCAAAGTATTATTGAAGAAAGAAAAACAGAGAGAGAGAAAGAGAGAAACAGAGAGAGAGACAGAGGGAGAGACAGAGAGACAGAGCAAGAGGATAGATAAGACTTTCCTTTCCAAAATAAATGTTGTTAAAATGTAGGTAATTATTTTAGCAGCTTACTTTTGAAATGAAAGAGCTCAGAAAATTTTTGCTAGGATTTACTCAGTAGATTTTGCTTTTAATGCTGGCATCATTAGCTTTCACTATATATACATTGTGGGGCTGGGGATTTGGCTCAGCAGTAGAATGCTTACCTAGCCAGCTGGAAGCCCTGGGTCCAGTCCTTGGCACCAAAGACAAAAAATAAACCCCCACTATGTATACATTGTTTGAGTTGAGTCATAAATAGGTTTTTGGAAGTGCACAGCTGGTTGTAAAGTCAAAGTTTACAGTGGCCCTAGTAGGTAATAAGAATAATAAATAATGTGAAAGTCCGGGATAATAAATTCAATTCAATTGATACTACTCCAAAAGAAAGAATATATCTGAGAAAGTAGAAACAAATATAATTGAGAAGTCAAGTAATTTGTTGCCATAGTAATTCAACATATACACAACAGTGGAAGCTACGAAGAATCATTTGGACAAACTTGTATGAGCCAATTGTAAGGCGTAACTTAAATGATAAATAAAACTAAATTATACAAATATTTTTAAGATAGCAAATATAGAAGTAGGTAGAAGATAGTTAAGAACCCTAAGATTCTTGTGCCTGAAACTGAGAATGCTCAAGCAAAATTCATTATCTTTAAATATGGGAATGACCATTATAGAGATCAAGATGACTACATCATTTTCATTTTTCTAAGAACAAAGGGAAATTGGCCTGAAATGGGGAAAGGGCAAGTTAGAATAATATATGAAATAATTTGCTAAAATATTGGAGCTGTTGATTGTGAGAGAATACGAAGACATTTACAAATCATAGGTTTTAAGTATCTCTTTAATATAATGTCATATAGCTTAAGAGGCTTACAATTTTTGTGGACATAACAGTTTGTCTATCCAAAGTGCTTTTGATTCTAGCTGAAGATAGAGTTTATAAATAAGATTTGTCTGGTGTGTTTGCCTGAGAGAGGGACACAAGCCACGATCACAGATCTGCTATGGTGCACTTAGGTTTTAGAGCTCTTATCTCACCGTCTTCCTACTTTTGATGCACTCAGGAAGAGGGTCAATGACAATGACCTTGTGAGAGATTTACTTCCATCCTACACTACGATATAAATACACTCATGATTTACTGACCAGTGATAGTTTAATTTGAAAAATTACCCACAGTAAACCCAGTAACAAACTTGGCATAGTATTTCAAATCATGTGACTTAGGTTACTTCTTAGGGAGAACTCATAGTCATCAAAAATGTACATGCTAGCTGATTATGTTACTACATCCAGGATGACAGTTCTTCACCGTGTGTTTATATCTTCACCAGGGATGAATTCAATCTGAAGTTGACCCTCCTCAGTAATCAGTGGCAGGGAGTGATTCGCAGAGCCCAGCAAAGGCGAGGGATCATTGACAGCCAGATTCGCCAGTGGCAGCGCTATAGGGAGATGACAGAAAAGCTTCATAAGTGGCTGGTGGAGGTGTCCTATCTACCCATGAATGGGCTTGGAAGTGTCCCTGTACCATTGCAACAAGTGCAGACACTCTTTGACGAAGTGCAGGTAAGAAAACACACTGTTCTCAATTTCCTGAATTTCCACCATGCCCCTGACCTCAGTTTAAGTTCTTCCAAAAGACTCTCTAGTGACATTAGGAATAATATTATTATTTAGTGTCAACTAGATAGGAAAAGTGATTGCATTACAAAGCTTACATTAAGTGGCAGGATTAGAGTAAAACTCATTCTTTTGCAAAGGTTCCATCCCTTCATACACCAAGGCCTACCGCAGCTCCAGCCCAGCATTGAATGGAAAGGGAATGGAATGGACAAAGGAAAGATCACTGTGTTGATTACATGTATTTAACTCATTAGCAACTTAAACATCCAATTTAAGCACTCCAAAGAAGATAGAATACTCAGTCCTCGAGTTCTTTGACCCTTCCTTTTACCAGCCTGGAAAATGGGGCTCCAGCCTGTGAGACAGAAGCCTAGTGCTCTCACCAGTCCTGGCCAGTGTATTCTGTGGGCTGCACCTCCTCAAAAAGTCATTTCTTGCAGATTCTTTTCTCCTCCAAGCTCTCTTCTCCTCTGTGAAAACTCATCTACAGACATGGCTTCAACTCCCTGCAGCCAGCAAAGAGGAGGCAAGCTGGTATTTGTGGTCAGAGTTACCTGCTGAGGTCCAATTCCTCTATCCAGTCACCTTTCAGATTTGTTTCTAAAGGGACCAGGGATATAGCTCAGTGGAATAAGTGTCTGCCTGGCAAGCTCGAAGTCCTGAGTTCAATCCCTGGTACCACAAAAACAAAACAAAACAAAACAAAAAAAACAAGGATTTGTTTCTATGTGTGTTGCAGATACAGGGACCCCTTACAGAGTCTATTGTCTCTATAACAAATACTTTTTTTTTTTTTTTTCTGTGTTCTTGGTCTAAGGAAATAATATCACCAGCTATTTGGTCTATTGGTCCAGGAATCCTAGAGTCACTAAAGAACTGTCTGCTTCTTCACCTCTCCTCATATCTAAGTCTCCATCCTTGTGGTCAACACATTAAGTGAGAAATTCCTGATTGTTTGCCTGGATAGACAGCACCTTGCTACTCCATCTTAACATATCCAATCTGTGCTCTCTGCTATTCTACTTTCCACCCTGCTGTTGTGCTCTTTTTCTAAAACTTCAGTCTCAAGATACCACTTCTTTGTTGAGTATTATTCCATGAATCTCAATTGCTTTCACTATAAAAACCAAAATTCCGGTGCAAAATGTGGTCTTGCCTCATTTTCAGCCACCCTCCTATAGGCATCCCTCACTCCAGCCAGTGGGAACTGCATCCTGTCTCCTGAATTCTGCAGCTTCTCTTGTAGAATGAATGTGCCCACCTCACGCTATGTAGGAAGGTGTCCTTTCCCCCACCCCTGGTCTTGCTCATCACTTCTTGATCAGGTTGCATTCACATGACTTTCAGCTAGGCTTTCCCACTCTAAGGAAACATGTCTATGCCTCCCATGCTGAGCCAGGTGTCCTCTGGATTCCCTGACCATCTGTTTTATAGAGAAGATTTTATACTGCAGGAAATTATGCTTAACTTGGGACCAGAAAGGAAGAGTCTACCTGGTGCACTTCTTTAATTACACATGGCCGATTCTTGAACACACACCTCTGGGATGAAAGGAGACACATAATGCATGCCAACATGTAGGGTTGTTTAAAAATGCTAACCAGGAAATGATAAAGAAAAAGCATAACAGTAAAAAGTTGGTTCTTTTAGTTCAAGGAAAAAGTGTTCCTGAGACAGCAAGGCAGCTACATCCTGACTGTGGAGGCTGGCAAGCAGCTCCTGCTCTCTGCGGACAGTGCAGCTGAGGCTACCTTGCAGGCAGAACTCACAGAAATCCAAGAGAAGTGGAAATCTGCCAGCCTGCATCTGGAAGAGCAAAAGAAAAAGCTGGCCTTCTTGTTGAAAGTAAGTTCAGCCATCAGGGCCTTTTTAATAGCTGTGCTGTTTCCTCCCATTGTTTTTCCACGAACCAAATCATGCAAGATCACTGAGTAATGCTCTGTACTATCTTGATCTTCTGTGTTTTATTAGACTTTGTCCTATCTTGCATGACTGGCAAAGTTTTCCAATTTTTAGCGCTTCATCTTTTAGGAAAATCCTCCAGCAAGTTATTTAAACGCTAATCAGACTATCCATGTTGTGAATTCTGATTAATAGCCTGTACTGTCTTAGCCATGGGATGATTTTATAAAGCGAGGCAGATGTTGAGAGAGTAAATTCTGCTCCTTAACCTAAAACTTTAAAATGGTTTTCAAGATTGCTATCTTGTATTTTATAGCAGAGAAGATCCAACTTTAAAAGATACTCTCAATTGGTCTTAGTTTAGGCAAACAGGTTGTCCTGCAATAAAACTTACATAAAAACCTGTGGTTGGATACACATTGCACACTCTGTAAGTTTTTTAGGAAATTTAGATGTATCCACACTTCCCACAAGGAGCCTTTCTTTCCCACCATCCAACTCCATGCCAAACGTGAAATAAATGGGTAGTGTAAAGAGGGCCTGGGCTCTAGGCTCAGATCAGCCCAAGTTACCATAATGGGCTAGGGATATAACTCAGTGATAGAGCTCTTGCTGAACATGAAGCCCTGGGCTTAGCCAACAGTGCTGCAAAGAAAAAAATGGGAAATAAGAAGAAATCTATGTAACCTGGCTAGTGCCACCTGTCTCAACGTAACTTTTCACATCTACAGAGTTGATATAATTGTACTGCCTTTATGTTTTGTGGAGTAATTAATGTATATTAGCCACTAAGTAAATGTTAGTTAATATCTTCTTTGAAGTTACCATTATTCCAAAAAGTGAACACATTAAATGATAAGTTTTGATGTACATTCAAAATATATGCCTAAATCTATTAATTGTGGTTTGTCTCATATTTAGATTAAAGGTAATACATAACTAACTTAATGAAACACATTTTGCTTCTCTTGCTTTCAGTATACACTATCAATGGGGTTCATGCTACTGAATTTAATTAATAATATATTACCTTCCAGGTAGGAAAGCCTTAAAAATGCCTCTAACCATCTCGAAAGCACTATTATTTGCACACAGCACAGTTTACCAGTAATATAATATGCCTGATTGGCTTTTTCTTCTCTTTCTGTCAGGAAAGGATTTAAAATGTTGTAACTCACTCTGAGGCAAACATGTTAATCATACATTTTTCTTTGTGTTGTGTTTTTTGGAGATATTCCCAAGACTTAATAAGGCATGATGTCTGAATCACTGTTTTCTTTCTTTCTTTCTTTCTTTTTTTTTTGTCTTATTTCTCTGTCTATTCATGTACAAAACATCAGCTTTGATAGATGTTTTCAGACCATGACATGGAGTTATTTCCTTATAATTCATTCACTTAAAAAGACATGGTCACAGCTTCACAATCTGAGTTATCTTTGGAAAAGGAAATCCTTAGCCTTCTTTTGTTAAGTTTATTTTATTTAGAATATGTTGTTTGCCTAACAAAGCATGCATCTAAATTTAAATGTTTGTATAGCTTCACTTTATTGTAGCCTTTCTCCACAGTTATAATCCTGATCTATTTTTAGCTCTTAACCTAAAGCTCTGAGCACACATGCCAAAACTAGTCGTAATTCCACGTCATGCTCTCCTGCTTCATTAACATCTCTTTAATTTTGTCATAGAAGGAAGTAGCACACCTTATCTACACTAGATGAATGAACAGGTCTTGATTAATTTCAGGGCATGTGCTGACTCCATTGAGAATGTTGTACAGCTTAATTAAAAAGAATCTTTTTGTCTACCCTCAATATGCTGAGCATTGACAAACTAAGTGTAGCTTGAGAAAACAGATATTATAGAATGAAGGAGAATGGGAACAAATCTGCAAGTGATAGAGCACAAGTTGTTGCCTTTAGTGTGAGGCTTTTGTCTGGTTATTTGCTTCTCTTCATTAGGAAGAGGGGTGTGATCATGCACCCTGAGAAATTCTGTGAAGATTGTTTAAAGAGAAATCAAAATTTGGGAACAAATTCTCAGTTCAGTTGGAAAGCAAAGGCCACCTTGGGTAGAGAGATTTCACAAATGATGTCTGTGATAGTAGAACCAGTGGCCTTATTGCACTGAAGAAGAGACATGGGGGAGAAGATGGCAAACAGGAGAATTCAGTGACAATGAAGCTTGAATTGAAGGAAAATGCAGGACAGTTTGGCACTGCGCTGGTTACTTGGTGGCATGAGCTGTCCTTCTAATTGCATTTCTTTAGAACTTAGAGGTTTATGGTGTGCAAAGGATACCTGGGGACATGGAGCCCAGGAATGGACACTGTAACAAAATAGGCAACATTGAAAAGTGTGGGAGACACTTGTTTAGCTGAATGTAATACTCAATACCAGCAACGATCCAGACAAGTTAATTTAGAGAGTTGCTGTAAGGAACCAATCTCCATATGGTTCCTTTCATTTTCTTTTATTTTTTCTTTTTCATTTCAAAAGAAACACAATGAATCACAAGAATAAATCCAGGCAGTAAGTGGGGCATACAGAATAAACGATGAGCCAGACGTGGTGCCGCACGCCTGTAATCCCAGCACTCAGGAGGCTGAGGCAGGAGGATCGGTGCGAGTTCGAAACCAGCCTGGGCTACAAAAGTGAGCTCAAGGCCAGCCTGAACTGCATAGCGAGACCCTATCTCAAAAAGACAAAAAAAAAAGAATAAACGATGAACTTTTCTTAGTGCTGCCATCACACTATGCTGCCTTTCCCAGAGGTAACCAGTGTTACCAGTTTGACGTGAGATGTTTCCAAAAAGAACCACCGGGGTGAGCTCTTTCCTCATGAGCACGTGCAGACCTGAACATCCATGTGGTGCTCCGCACTGCTCGCCCTGCTGTGTCTCAGGAGCGCTTGTCCCCACTGTGCACACTATGTACATATGTATCACAGTTGCACATTAGCAGTGTGCTTCCACTTCTTGGGATGAATTCTGTGCTAGTCAACCCTTGGCTAAGCTCAGCACTGACAAGACAGCAACCGAAGCCATTGAGTGTCACTCTTGAGTATTTCCACTCTGGTGACAACTCAGACCTGATGGCTCGTGCTGCTTATTTGTCAAATTGGATCATAGCCAGGGTCACAATGTTATATTCTGATGCCTTCCAGTACTCAGATATATTTGCATCCTGAAAGAGAGTCTGTCTCCTCTTTTCTCATTGCCAAGGCACACCTGTAGCAGGCTAAGGAAGAGGCAAAGCACTAAGCTCATACTCCCACCTCTGTGCCTAGATTTGGACTCCAGTAACATTTTGGAGTAGACAGGGTTCTCCGGACATTATGTTTGGTGCCTGGACATGCAGTGCTTATTTCAATCATCCAATAATTTATAGAGTTGGTTTTATTTCCATCTTCATAGGGAAAACTGAGACCTAGAGAATCACACACTTATTAAAGCTACACAGTTAGATATTAACAGAATTCAATTTGAACTCAATTTCTTCTGTGTCCCAAGCATGCTGCCCAGCCTGTGGACACATCCTGGTAGTTATCAATGGAACTTTTACTCTTTCTGTGGCTATTAAAATGAGTACTTTAGGGCTGGGAAGATAGCTTGGCAGTTTTAAGTGCCTGCCTAGCAAGCGGGTTCGATCCCTGGTATCAAATGTTGTACTGGACACATGAAGAGCCAGACACTATAACTGAGCATGGTGGCACATGCCTATAATACCAGTGCTAAGGAGGCTGAGACAGGAGGATCACTGTAAGTCTGAGCTATGTAGTGAGACCCTCTACCAAATAAATAAATAAATAAATAAATAAATAAGGAAGGAAAGAAAGAAAGAAAGAAACTCACATTCTAAAAGGTGTTTCTTTTGTTTTTATTTTTCCCATTTTCTACCAGAAGAAAGGAAAAATGAGCAAAAAGAAGGGAGGAAGAGAGAGGAAGAGAAGGGGGGGAAAGAGAGAAAGACAGAGAGACAGAGACATCCATGGTGCTCGTTTTTTTCTTCCAGGACTGGGAAAAATGTGAGAAAGGAGTAGCTGACTCTCTGGAGAAGCTCAAAAATTTTAAAAAGAAGCTTTCTCAGCCTCTACCAGATCACCATGAGGAGCTCCATGCAGAGCAAATGAGGTGCAAGGTAAGGGACAGGGTGGTGGTGTCCTCATCACCTGTGTGGGGTCCTATCGTGGGACAGTGCCTGAAGTAGCACAATCTGGCAAACCCCCATGGCTGTCTACTGGTGGACACAGGACCCAAGGGGAGTTCATGAGGGCAGACAGCTTCTGGGTAAAGCTTGCTTTGCTGATTCATTACAGTTGATAAAACTATCCTCTAATTTAAGGATCACCCACGTGTGTCACCCCAGTGGGTCATCTAATTTTCATTTAACTGAATTTTCTTTTCTTTTCTTTTTTTTTGTATTTTAGGGAAGGGTCTACAGGGTGTTCAGGGTCTCACTAGTAATTTAGACTTGTACTGATCCACCTGTTTACAGCCTCCCAAGAGCTGAGGTTATAGGCATGCCCCACCATGCCCAGTCTCTTTAAATGAAAATTTAAAACACAACTTAAACACAATTTAAAAGCTTAGTCAAGAGAAATAAAAGCATGAGCACTAGGAGTTATTCTGTCAAAAGGGTCTCATTTACAAAGTAAAACAAGAACTGGCAGATCCTGCCAGTGGGAACCCTTGGAGGGGCATGCCCTACCCTTAGCCTGAGCTGCAAAGAAAGCAGAAATAATAGCTGAGCTCAGTTCACACATGGAGTCACCAAATCCTTAAATTACTCAGGACTCCAGCTACTTGAAGATTATAATCAATCCGTCAGGCCTACTTGGAAGCAAATCAGTGCTAATACTGACCACTCCCTACAGTCTGAGGTCAGCATGCCCAGAGTGATTTAGTAGCTGTAGGATTCATCGTGTTCACACCTGGGTAGCCAAATAGAGACCTGTGCAGCAGTCAAGAGGGTGAAGTGTCTTTATAAATGATTTCCTGTCAGCTTATAGTCTTTATAGTCCCTAATCATGTGCAAGTCACCACTCTAGGGTAATTCTGGTTAGAATTCATTATCTACTTAAATGACCTGGACTCTAACCAGAAGTTTGCATCACTTTGTCTAAGAAGTTATAAGTATTTAAAAGAGATGCATTGTTAGCAAAAGTCTAGAAAGCTTGAAAAATGTAGATGCAAGAATTTTTTCTTCAGTACTAAAATTCAAAGATAATATTAGAAACTTGGAAAAATGAGAAAGGATATACAGTATGTTGTGATGGTGAATGAAATTTGTTCTGAAGTATTATGTTAAGGAGTATATGAGAATTGGTAAGGTTAAACAGTCTGTTTCAGCCTATAGTTGTAAATTCAGAAGAAAAAAATGTCAAAAAACAGGATGGGGGATTTATTAGTGACTTTCTTTGTGCCAGTGACTATAAGAGTGTCATCTGTGTATGGTATTCACACAAGCTCACGAGGACTTTATCTTATGTTTCTTTTGCAGAGAAAACTAGAGTTTCTAGCAGTTTAAGAGTTTAACTCTTTTCAGAATTAGCAGTTGTCTATATTTTAGCCATACCCATTCACGCAGGAAGCAGTCAGAATCAGTTGGTTTCTGGTTGTAGAATTTTTGCATTTCTCAAATCCATACATCAAAATTGATCTTTCACAGAATTTAGTACAATAATAAGAAAATTTCTACATTGGTATAACAACTTCCCATCTCTAAAAGGTTAAACAGAAATGTCACGTATTTATTCCACCTAGATGGTTTGGTGGCTTAGCCAGACACTATAACCATGGGACCTCATGTCCCAGAGTACTTGACAATTACCCTGTTTTTTAATTGGTAGATTAAAAGAAGGCATTTCCATCTAGGTCTCAGCCACTCTTCCCAAACCACTCTTATGAGCAAAACAAAGTAATTACCTAGGAAAATCAGGTAAAAGCCTCGTTTGCCTAAATTGCCTGGAAAGTTAGCCGCAAACAGTACTGTTAATTACTTTTGCCTTTAGAAATTTGTCTCCTGGGTGAAAGACAAAAGGAGATGGACTAAATCCTGTTAAATTCTCTATTCATAGGTTGAATTAGCTGAAATCTAAAAACAACAGTTGGCAGAGAATGAGGGTTACACAAATTGCAAAACTGGTCAAAGAATCTTTAAAACCAATGCTGATTCATTTGACTATCATTAAAGGTGTTTTTACTCACATCGTTCCCCACACAAAATCTTTTTTCAGTAACTTAAATCTCTGGTGGTGCAGAAAATGTGCTCAGCCCATCATTTTAAGTGTAGTAGTAACTACTAAACTTCCACTGTCACATTACACGTATGTATCACCAAATGTAGCAACTCAGTCTTTGAAACTGAGAGTTAAATTTAGATTTTTCTTTAAAATGTTCATTCCTGACATTAGTGACTAAACAAAAAGAAAAGATACCTCTAAAGGGTACTTTTTTTTTTTTTGGCTTTTTGAGACAGGGTCTTGCTATGCAGTTCAGGCTGGCCTTGAGCTCACTTTTGTAGCCCAGGCTGGTCTTGAACTCGCACCGATCCTTCTGCCTCAGCCTCCCAAGTGCTGGGATTACAGGCATGAGCCACCACGCCCGGCTAAAGGGTACTTTAAAGTAAAGAAGATCAATGGAACAACAAAACCTTAATTTAGGGAAAACCATAGAAAAGATCGTGAGATGATGAATAAATGGCAGGCGGATTTTGCAAGCAGCCCTGCTACTTCTAGTAGAAGAATCTGCCACCTATCAGATTAATAAAGTGGGTCATAAACCCACGGGTTTAATAAAATAGGTTCAAACAGAGTGGATGGAAAGGGAATTGCATCCACAGGGAATTTCAGACACCTGGATGAAACTGTGGACAGTCTGTGTGCATGGAGACTCAGTCTATTTTTTATTTGCATGAAGGAATTAGAAAATGCAGTTGGGAGCTGGACAGAGGACTTGGCAGAGCTGGCAGTGCTGAGGGGCACACTTGCTGCCTACATCAGTGCCGATGACATCTCCATCCTGAACGAACGCCTAGAGCTTCTGCAGAGGCAGTGGGAAGAGCTGTGCCACCAGGTAAGAAGTTCTGAGCCAGAAATGCTCATGGGGATGAAAGCCGGGAGGCGACTCACTGCGCCAAATGGTGTGGCCCACATCTAGCGCACCCATAACTCATACTTCCTTTCTGGGCAAAGAAAGAAAAGTGGGGTTATGGCCAGGGCATTTTGGGTTAAGACACTGGCGTCTTTTTGATGCACCCACACTGGATTCCCTTCCTTTTTCTTTCAGTAGCTGGCATAATAATTCTAAAAGGAGGTATAATAATGTGTCCCATGGTGTGCGATTTTTGCTAAGTAGATATTGGTGGTATTTCCTATAAATGTGCTAAAAAACATTGCTCAGTTTACACTTTTAGCTGGCTTTGTACACGGAAAAAATATTTGATTTACCACATGTGTTTCGTAGCAATTCCCAGGTGTACAGCATTGTTAGTCATACTTTGCTGATTTATTACCTTTCTGTATGTGCAGTGACTTAGAGGAAGCCCTGTGTCAGACTTTGAACATTCTAAAATTTCTGAAAAACAGATTATGTACCCATTCTTTTGGGGGAATGACTTAAGAATAACAAAATCCTTATAACAGTATTTGAATGCACTGTCCTTAATTTTTGCAATATTTTGACCAGTTTTGCAATTTGTGTAACTCTTGTTCCCTGCCAACTGTTGATTTTAGATTTTAGATAAGTTAGTGTACAAAGAGAATTTCATAGGATTTTTTTCCCTCTTTTTGTCACATGGGAGACAAATTTCCCAAAGCAAATGGGAAAGGGAAATATTGATGGAAAAGCAGTCAGAAGGCTTCCAAGCAAACGAAAATTACCAAATGGGAATACACAGTATACAATGAAAACAGAACCATATAGTCGGTTATTTTATAATTTCATAAAGCAAGAGTCTGATCATGATATACAACTGGAAGATATCTAGTGTGTGCATGTAGCTGCAAGTTGTCACAGCATTGTTCCTTAGCCTTGGGAGCATCCAGCTTTCCTAATTTTGAAAAAAGCTTAGTATTCCTTGCTATTGCAATAGTTTTCAGCATATTAGCTAGAATGAAGTTAGGCAGAATCCATTCCTACAGCTAACTGATACCTACAAAGACTTCAGAATGGTGCCCTTTTCCTTGTCAAACCTGAACAATTATCCTTACTCAAGACCCTTCCTACCTACTTGGGCCAACAACTTTACCCCTTAGGATTTCCTGAAAGATTTTCTTTCACATCCTACCACCTCTGGCTGTTTTTTTTTTTTTTTTTTGTGTGTGTGTGTGTGTGTGTGTGTGTGTGTGTGTGAGTGTGTGAGTGTGTGTGTGTTTGTGTGTTTGAGACAGGGTCTCACTATGCAGTATGCAGCTCGGCTGGTCTTGAGCTCACTTTGTAGCCCAGGCTGGTCTTGAACTGTAAACAATCCTCCTGTCTCGGCCTCTTGAGTGCAGGGATTCCAGCATGCACCACCACACCTGGCTCCACTCCTTGCTTTTGAAATGCTGTACTTCTAATATTTTCTTGGGCTTGACAATTTCCAGCTCCTTTTTAGCCTGTGCCACCATGTGGCACAGTGTTGTTCTTTTTCAAATGTTTGTGATCTGATTTTAGGAGTATCAGTACACTCAAATACAAAGACCATTGCTTTGTACATCCAGCACTTAGAACAGCTTATGTGCTGTTAATAATTAAAGTGAGGCAGCGATTTTATGTCTTTATACTGATATACCTCTTTGCATAAAATAGTAACATATTTTAGTATTTTGGAGGTTAAGAAGATTATGATTATTAAATACTCTTTAATCAGAAAACTGTTGCTACATGACAGTGTCATGCAAGAATGTTTTATTTTTAACTGGGAATTAAACTCAGGACCCTACACTTTGCCAGGCAGGCATTGTGCCATGCAGCTGTATCCCTGGCTCATGAAAGTACTCTTATTGCTAATTCTTAAACATATTTATGTTACAAGATTGCCCAATAAAATTAGGCACATCTAGGCAGTGGTCTGTTTGAAAGCACATTTTGGAAGGTACTATTGATTATATAATATCTTGCAAAGAACTAATGTCTCACACCTATGAATAAACTAAACATGAAGAGGAAGCTGATGAAATATCCAGTGTTTCTCAAATTTTTCTATAAAAATTTAAGTGACCAAAAGAAGTCTCTAAAGCATATGCTATTTCACACTCATTCTCATACCATTTCAGTGTATCCTAAGTTATTTAAGCCAGTGAGAGTTCAGCTCTTGGTTTGGCTGAAGTACCAGGATATGAGGGCTTAAGGAGGGCTGCAGGTAAGTGTCTGGCTTTGGGGTTGCTTCTGGTGGACTTGTGTCGAGTGTGAAACCACAACAGGGAGTGAACCTACATCCACGTCTCACTGTAAAAGCTAAAAACTGTAGTTGAACACAGCAATATCCTGCTAAGGAACAAGTAGCACATTCTATTCCTCCCAAAGTGGTAGGTAAGAAGTCCAGAGGGCCTGGGACCACAGTAAGAACAAGGCAGGTGGGCTCTAAGTCAGTGCCTGTCACCAGGGCAAAAGAAATACATCAAAGGATCATGTTTTCAAGTAGACTCCCACAAAGGTCCTTTTGTACCTGGGTACAGCCATGGGTTATGCTTGCTTCTATTTCTCTTGTTTCTCAAACTGTGTGTAATTCTATTTGAAATATGAACATATAGCATCTCTGTAATTGCTTGTCATTTGGGGCCATTTTTAAGAGTATCTTGACACAAATACTTGATGTATGAAAGGATGTATTTCCTGTGTAGCTTTCTCAGACTTTGCAGGCTATGCAGCAAATTGGTGCCCTTAAGAGACTATAAGTATGGGCTGAGCCTGGTATGTGACTTGAGAGTTCTGACTGAATTTAAAGAAAGATATAGTTATGTACATGTGCAGCATAAATATTAGATATATAATCAGTACATCCTCTTTATGATTTTTTTTTTTTTTTGAGGAGCTTATAGTCTGGGTTTATACCCAAAGTTTGTAGTCTACCCGTTCCATTTCTTCTTTAAGTTATATGTGAACAGTAAACAAGTAAAAGCAAAACTTTCTCGGCAAGTGTTAAGGACTAGAAAGATAATCTCAAGTTGCTTCCTGGAGATACTAGGAAGTGCCAAGGAGAAAAAATGATCATAATAGTGATATTAAGGCCAGCAGCCACACAGGCTCCTCTTCAGTGTGGTCCAGCCCCTGGTTTTGGTGCTTTTCTTGTGTGTGTCATTCTGCCAGCTGGCTCTGCCCTAGCATAGAGGACAAGGCATGGCACATGGAAGAATGTCATTTACTGAAAGCAATAAACATTTGTGTAATGAGTTTTTGGAAGAATATTAGATTAATGCACGAGCAAAGTGTTGAAGGCTTAGAGAAGATGGGCAGCCTCACCTTGGTCCTCCCATCAGGAAGTGACTGAGACTGGCTTGAAATCTCAGCTACATCCTGAGATTTGATCCTAGTGCTATATCACAACCCGTATACAGGACTTGAGCTTTGCCAGGCCTGCTCTTACTGGCCAAAGACAGAGGCCTCCAGTTTCTCTCTCTCCATGGCTCTGGAGTATTGATAATAATGTCTACCTCTCAAAGTAATGCACAGTACATTGTATTACATAATCCTCCTCCCTGCAAATGTTGGTGAGAGTTGCCCTAGCATTGATTCTTGTGTTCTGGCCAGCATTTGTGGAAAACTGCTCAAAGCCTTACAAATTCAGCGTAAGTCTAAGAGTGACTGTTTCTAACCTGTTCTCAGAAAACAGCTACCAGTATGCAAATACAGTTTCCTCTTACAATGTCCACTGAGCAGGACTATAGTCAGAGTCCTGTAACTGGCGCTATGTGATTACAAACAGAAATCCATGTCCACCAACAGGTCCCAGTCTTAGCATTCCAGCAAGTCAGAGTCACTCTTGTCTGAGTCAGAGAGACCAGGGGTGTAATCCTTCCCGCTCTTCCCCCACACCTTGGGTAGTTTACAGTAGAGGAACTATGTTCACAGTACTTTTAAACCTGGGTTTTCTCAGCTTTCTCTTTTCCTATCAGTCCCAATGCCCAGGTGCATTTACTGCCTCAAAGAAAATTTCATGGTAAGCCTAATTGTATCAATGGGAAAATACTTAGCTGACTCATCAGTGAAACCTAGTCCTATGAATTTTTTAATTTTAAAGGATTATAATTATCTCAGCATAAATTTTAAAAATGATGGAATTTCCCAATCTCACTATATGGACAGCTCAAATTTCTAAAGCTGATCATTAGAAAGGTAGGATCTTGTCTAATTCTAAACTGTTCTCTCAGATATAGAATCATAAACACTTAGGATTGTGTGTGACTGTAAATATTATCTGCCAAATTACTAGCAGAGCCAACCCTAAGCAGAATTTATATCTGGGAAATAAATAGCACTTCTGAAATACCTTCATTTTCTCTCTCTCTAGTGTATTTGGTTGTTACAGGGCCTCACTGTGTGGCTCAGACCCATAGTGATCATGCTGTTTCCATCCTCCCCAGCGCTAGGACTATAGGCCTGCACCACCACACTGCACTTGCCTAAGCTTGCCTAAGCATGTGCTTTAGTCCACTGAGATATCTTGCCCCCCCCCCACTGCCTTTAATCCCCTTGTGAATACTGTCCCTCACTTTGAACAACCTACTCCATCACTCTTTCCATTTTTGGAAAGTAGCTCTTGAAGTCTTCTTTCCTGAGTTTCCGTAGTCCTGCTTTTATGACTGCCTTAGTGCCTTGGATTGATGCAAAACATTCACCTTTCAAGGTCAGTTTGAGCTTGGGGAAGAGATAAAAGTTGTACAGTGCCGAATCTAGTGCATAGGTGGGCGAGGGTGCATTATAATTTTCTTACCGGCCTGCTGTTCTGTGGAGTGGAGCTTGAGCACAGCATTTGCCATGCTTTCGCTGATGCCATGCGAAGACATGAAAGAGGACTTCTAGAAGTGTTTCAGACAGTGGCAAAATGACAGGATAAATGTACTCAAAGGGAGGAGTATTTTGAGGAGGATTAATGGCAATGTGTCTTACTATAATGATGTTTTAATTTAAACATTTACTATATATTTTGAGCACGTCTCATACAAATGGCCAAGAAACTTTCAAGAAGATTGTCATCTTTATGAGTCATTAGGAAAGCGCACATCAGAATTACAGTGAGCTAGTGCTTCATTCTCACTAGCACAGCTGTGACCAAAAAGACAGGCAGTAGTAAGTGCAGATAAGGATGGAGAAGGGCTGAACTGTGCTGCTGGTGAAAATATAAGATGTACAGCTGCCTTGGAGAACATCTATGGTGTTACCATAAGACCAAGCAGCTATATGCTAAGGTATATATCTTATAGCTCGGTAAAGTGAGCACCTGCTTTGGTAAACGCAGAGACCAGGGTTTGATCCCCAGTCCCACATGCCATGCCAGCCTTGACCCCAGGATGCGCTGAGCCAGCAACTGAATCTTGGCTTGGTGGCACAAGCCTGTGATCCCAGCACTGGGGAGGCTGGAAACAGGAGAATCACTCCAAGTCTGAGCTGCGTAGTAAGACCCTGTACCAAATACATAAATGAGAGTGAGAGAGAGAGAGAGAGAGACAGAGAGAAATGAAAATATATCCCACAAACACTTGTGCTGAAGGTTTGCAATGGCATCACTCATAGTAGATGAAAATGGAATTGACCTAAATGTCCATGAACAGATGAATGGATAAATAAAACACTCTGTAACCATGTAATGGAATATGTTCAGCAAAAAGAGGAGTAAACTACATGCTGAAGCACGGAGGAATCTTGAAACTATTCTAGGTAGAAGAAGCCAGTCACAAAAGGCCACTGACCAAAGGATTCCACTTGCATGCAGTATCCAGAATAGGCAGCTGCATAGTGGCAGGACCAGGGCTTAGGAGGGAGAGGAAAGAGTGACTGGTGAAGACCACGATCCTATTTGTGGAGTGGGAAGGGGGCAAAAATGTTGAGAAGTAGGTGATGGCAATGGCACTGCCGCTCGCCTAGTGTGCTGCACACCACTGACATGCCTGCTTTAAAGCGGATGAACCGCCTGATAAGGGAATTCTGTCCCGATAGAGTTGCTATGCCAAAAGAGAAAGAAAATGAGGAAAGCTAAATAAATTTTTCAGTGAAGTATAGTGAGGTAACTGGGACTTTCCCCAAGTAAACTCATCTGGATAGACTGAATACAGTCACACCTTCCCCTCAGGCTGCTCCCCCATCCATGCCAGATACCTGAGGCTTACTTAATTTTCCTTCTTTCCTGCCTCTTGCCCTTCCTTACTGTTGTTTTTCTTTTTCTGTTTCTTCTCATCTCCTTCCTTCTTCCTTCCTTTTTCTTCCCCTTCTGTCCCTCTTTCTTTTCCTCCTCTTCTATTTTAACCCTAGTGTAGTCACTTGTCCTGAATCTGTGGTAAGCTGAAGCAACAGTTTTGTGCAGAACCCTCGCGTTTGAATATGCAGATGGATCTTCAGAAAATAAACTTGGGTTCGACGTCTTCCACTTGCAATTCATGGCCAGTTCTATCTTTCAGGCCACAGTGGCATCATGGGATGCACAACCACTGCTCGTTTTAGTCCACCCTATGTCAGGCTGCAGCTACTCTCCTGGGGTGTAAGATCCTCTGTCATCAACTCTCCCACTTTCCAGGTCTCCCTGAGGCGGCAGCAAGTCGGTGAAAGGCTGAATGAATGGGCAGTGTTCAGTGAAAAGAACAAGGAGCTCTGTGAGTGGCTGACTCAGATGGAAAGCAAGGTGTCTCAAAACGGAGACGTTCTCATTGAGGAAATGATAGAGAAGCTCAAGAAGGTGAGTGAGCCCGGTGGCTTGGGTCTCCAGGCTAGGGCATGCCACAGCACCCTTGCAGGGGTGTAGCTGGCTTCTCAGTCACTTTCTTGTCAGAAGAACACTCTAGTGTTCTGGCGTATCTTTCAGACATGAAATAGATTTGCTTGACAAGGCCTACTTTGTCTGCAAAATATTATAGAATACGTTCAATTTACGATGAAGTAGATTAGATTATCTTCTGCCTTTGCATTAGAAATCATTTGCATTAGTTTTCTCTTATGTTTTCTGTTTCAGTTTTTAAAGAGACTAAAAAGAAAAAAAATCACTGGAGAGGAGCTACAAGAAAAATATTCTTAAATTAAGCTAAAATTTTTCTCTATGTAACATAGTCATACTACACTGAAACACACATAGCTATGTTTGTAGTAGCACACTTCATGTTAACTGAGTCTTGGAAGCCATCTAGGCATCCTTCAATACATGGATAAGGAAAATGTATTTACACACAATGGAGCTCTGTCCTGCCGTAAAGATAAGCTTAAATTATTTGTAACAAAATGGAAGTGGCTCAAGACACGATGTTAAAAGAAATACATCAGACTCACAGATTTAAGTATCACATGTCTTCTTTGTATAACAACCCTAAATTATAAAGAAGTGCAACATAGAAGATAAGTAGTAGGAAATTGGGAGACCGCTTTTGATAAATGGGAAGGATAACAAGAGATGAAGGAAGGAAAAAAGGAAGGAGAGAAGTAGAGAGGAAGGAGGGAAAGAGAGGAAGAGAGGGAGGGAAGGAGGGCGGGAGAAAGGAAGGAAAAGAAAAGAGGAAGGAAGGAAGGAAGGAAGGAAGGAAGGAAGGAAGGAAGGAAGGAAGGAAGGAAGCAAGCAATCAAAGGAAGGAACTGGAGAGATACCTTGGTGGTATAAGCACCTGCCTAGCAAGTGCAAGGACCTAAGTTTGATCCCCAGAATCACATGCCATGCAGAACCTCAGGCATGCTGTGTTGGCTTTCAAACTGGGAGTGGTAGCACAGTCCTGAAATCTCAGTGCTGGGGAGGCTAAGGCAGGAGGATCACAAGTTTGAGCTGTGTAGTGAGATCCTGTATCAAATTAATTAGTTAATTAATTAATTAATTAATTAATATGTGATATATACCAAATCCTCATAAGAATATAAACAATATATATTGCAAATGTTCTAATAATTTTTTAAGAGAACTCAAAATTCAGTTCACTTCTATTGAATGGATGAATTATGATTATTCATTCTGAAAAGAAACAGCAATGGCTATGTCATAAGTTTTGTGCCAACTAGTTCCACAAGAATTGATTCTAAATATATAATCAAGTTAGTGACTAAAGAACAAAGTATGCTTCCCACTATTAAGCCCTTCAAGTTCTGTGTCTGTGCACTTTATTGTTTTAATGCCCACGGTAAGTACACTGAAGGCACCTCCTTATCTCTCTAAGAATATCTACATAAAAGTTAATCTGATCTGGATGGTGGTGGTGCACACCTGTAATCCCATCAGTCCGGGGCAAGGTGATTAGAGACAGTTGCAGTTTGAGCCAAGCTTGTGCAAGTTAGTAATCTAAAAGACTTAAAATCAAAGGGTGGGTGGTGGCTGGGAGTGGAGCTCAGTGTAAAGGTTATAGTACTCCAGGAGCACAATCAATTAATTAATCAATTTTGAAAAACTTAATCCAGAGTAAAAACATTCATAATGAAAATCATAGGTACACACTACTAATTCTTGCACATGTAGACTGATTTTAACATGGTGGTCCTCACACCCAAACTACTTCCAGTCAGTGGAGAACTATACTTACCATGTTTCTAGAGAAGCTGAATGAATGCATTAAGAATATGCCTTCTGCCGGGCGTGGTGGCTCACGCCTGTAATCCCAGCACTTGGGAGGCTGAGGCAGGAGGATCGCTGTGAGTTCGAGACCAGCCTGGGCTACAAAAGTGAGCTCAAGGCCAGCCTCAACTGCATAGCGAGACCCTGTCTCAAAAAGACAAAAAAAAAAAAAAAAAAGAATATGCTTTCTGACCTCCGTGCTTGCTATTTATTATGCAGGATTACCAAGAGGAGATTGCTGTTGCCCAGGAGAACAAAATACAGCTCCAGCAAATGGGAGAACGGCTGGCCAGAGCCAGCCACGAGAGCAAAGCCTCTGAGATTGAGTACAAGCTGGGAAAGGTTAACGACCGCTGGCAGCACCTCCTGGATCTCATTGCAGCCAGGTAAAAAGGGACCCAGCAAGGCCTTTACTGTCCCCCTCTTTATGGTGGCTAAAAATAACCCAATAAATTGTTTGCTTCCTTCCTTTGTTATCCCACCATTCTGAAAAAATGTTCATGCTGTTCTCTTAAAGGGCACTTTCATTAACTGTAAAATTTTTCTTGGTTTGCAAATCTAGTGTTGCTTGCATATATCTGAGAGAGAAAGAATCATACCCAAATAATGCCCATTCTCAAGAGGAAGTTCTTTATTTCAGGACTTCAGAAGCTGCTTGTCTACCATAGCAAACAGCAAATGAAAAAAACAAAACAAACCCATAGTGGCATCACGTCCTGTTCAGTGGTTGGTTCGCACATGTGGGACTAAATCTGATAATTGACACTCTACTTAGATACAAAAGTAAGCTGCTTTGTTATTGTAATTTTGTGCTTAGCCTTAAGAGTAACTGTGGCATTTCTTCATACCTGAGAGCAGATTTACAGTCAGGCTATGCTGCAGAAGCCGGTGTAAATAAAAGGGATTAGCGGGCAAGATATTATAAAAAGTTATGAAAAGTCTTCAGGACTAATACGGATTCCAGTGTGATTGAATGGAGCGCTGTTATTTGCCATCAAGGGAGAGAAGGACTAAGTAGTTGCTTGTTTGTAGGTCAACTTTGCTTCACGTTGGCATGCAAGCTCCGTGAGATGAGGCAGCCTGCTGCCCAGTGCTGACGGTGGGCGGATCACAGAACAAGTGCCTGGGGGCGGCGGTAGGATGCTTACCTCACGTGTGCAAGTCCCGGGGTTCCATCGCCAGCCCTGCACAGAAAGAAATTAGTAAATATGGGCTTGACAGATATTTTAAGGAGGGAATGGATAAACTCTTTAATATTTAGGTAAGTGTTCTTCATGGCAGTTAGGGGACATGACATGTTGCCAATGCTCCTGAAGTACAGCCCTCCAGGAGCCACACCACAGTGTTTTCTAAATCTCAGTCACAGTCCTTAGCTGTCCCGTGCACATGAAAGAGTGCCCTTTGCACATGTGGCACCACAGTTCTGCATGCCACATTTGAAAACACAACTTTCTTCTATAAGGTAGTCATCAAACTCAAGTGGGGATTTCTTTTAATTAAACAAGAGTGGAATTAATGTCTCTCAGTTTTTAAAATGTTTTTAGTGACAGTACTATATTAGTTTTTGTTTTTTTTTTTTTTACTTTTCTTTTTCTTCTTTTTTTAAAATGTATTTAGTACAGGGTCTACAGGGTCTCACTACACAGATCAGACTCATAATGAAGCCTTCCAAGCACTAGGATTACAGGGGAGCACCACCGTGCCTAGTCCCAGTCTATGTCTCAGCACACCCCAGGGGTGGGGCCAGCATGGTGCACTGGGGATCAAACCCGGGTCCCTGCATCTGCCTTAACAGGTGTTTTAGTCTTCTGAGATATCTTGCTGGCCTATATCAGTATTTCTTGATGTTATTTAATTTACTTTCTGAAAAGGCACATTAATAGGATTGACTTAATCATGGACATGTAAGGTACACGTGCTTTGCGTGATAGTTGCTTGGACACTCATCTATGGGCCCACAGACATCATTCCATGTCTGGTTACCTCCTTCAGAATTAGATCAGATAGCACACTGATCATTAATCTGCCTTGGTGTTTAATGCCACGATGGAGTCACAGTTTCCCTCTTAGCTTTTCCCAAGGTGCCTGGCCACCACATTTGCTTTCCCTTTCCCTGCTTCCTGGGACTGAGGCTGCAGACTCTCCCACACCTGTCTTCAGCTGTACACTGCCAGCTGAAGTGCTAAATTCAGCACTTCAGTCTCATCCAGAACTCTCCCCTGGCCCACCACAGGCCACACCCATTCACTAAAGCAGAACATGTTGGTGTGTGCCTTTGGATATTTTTTATATTTCTTATATTCTTAGTAAAGAAAATTTGAAACTCATGAAGTTTACACAAAGAAAAATTAACTGGAACCCACCGAGCAAATGAAAGACTTGAAAAATTATCTTAAACATGCTATGTTTGTCACCTACATCATTTTTTTTTTCTTTTCTCCTTTTTTTTTTGTTGTTGTTGTTTTGTATTTTAACGTTATGGCTGGCTCAGCCTGCCCTGGGGGTGGGGCTGGCACAGCATGTGGTGCCAGAGATTGAACTACGGTCTCTGCAGTTGCCTAAGCAGGTGCTCTAGACTGCTGAGCCATCTCACCAGCCCTTCTTTTCTCCTTTTTCTTTCCTCCTTTTTTTTTTCCTTTTTCTCTCCTTTTTATTTCCTTTTTTTCTTGCTTGATTTTTTTTGTTGTTGTTTTGTTTTGAGACAGGATCTCACTACGTAGCCCCAGCTATTGTTGAGCTCATGGTCTTCCTGCCTCTGCCTCCCAAGTGCTAGGATTACTTACATCATTATTTGTAATGGGACAAGCATTTTCAATATGAAGAGGAAAGACTGATATTTCTTTGTTTCTGTTCTATACTAAAACAGTCTTTCAAAAGTACAGCCCAAGTGCTTTCCCGCAGCCTCTCTTTGCCCTCCCCATTTCCCAAGCAATCTGTGGCAATCCTACTTACACCACTGC
Organism: Myocastor coypus; assembly: GCA_004027025.1. NCBI lineage: Eukaryota > Metazoa > Chordata > Mammalia > Rodentia > Myocastoridae > Myocastor > Myocastor coypus. Next base: position 79,670 of record PVJA010000968.1, read on the forward strand.
GCTGGGAGACTGAACCGAAGTAAAGGAGAAGTTGCTCCATTTTGCTGCTATAACTTGCTGTTCATTTATATGTGAGTAGCTTGTCTTTTTGAAGTAGCCTTTCCAGTGTCACAGTAAGTCGGCAAGTCTGTCCTTCCAAAAGGGTGGAGCTTCTGCAGCTGGCATTATTTTTGAGATCCTTTCTTTAGACCTACAGCCACCTCCTCCCAGCAGATTACACTGAGCTTGTTCCCCTTCTTACTCTTGTGGCCTACATTCCAGGAGCTCAAGCCTGGCACATGTTAATGAATGTAGGTTTTATTTAGAAACATGACCACTTGTCACCACTCAGTGTCATGTTATCAGACAGAGACTGCCACCATTTGTCTAGTGTGAGCATTTTCAAACTTCTCTACACAGAGAAGGGGAAACTTTCACCCCCTACTCGGTACATAACCTTCTGCTCTGCAGACGCTAACTTTTGCAAGTAGAAGCTTCATGGTGGTGTTGGAGGATTTGCGCGCCCTCAGGATGGCAGAGGACGGCAGCGTGGATGCAGACCTCCCAGACTGCAACTGCGATGTCACCAGGCAGGCATCTCCTTGAGTTTCTCCCATGGCACATAGCTTTCGGGTTACGTGGGGTTGTAGGGTAGACGTCAGATGCTTGAGCCCTGAATTGTTTTTTGTATCATTCGGTAAAGATGATTGGTGTTAGGAGATTGTCGGTCATGTACTCTAAAGAGTTATTTGTTGGTTTGGTGTTTAGTTCATTTACTGGGCATTTGCAGCTGGCTGGAAAAGCTAAGAGTTTTATTCTGTCCTGTGAGGGCCAATGGCCACAGAGAGAGGCTGTGACACAGGAAGGAGACTGCTATTTACAGGAGGGGTTTTTTGATCAAACTGAAACTCACTCAGCCTTAGCCAATCTACAGCTCATAACTACAAACTTTCTCTTTAAAAAGAATCACAATTCAGAAGCCTACAGGATTTTGTATAAAGACTGTTTTTGTTTGTGTCTATCGATTTATTTTGACCACTTGCTAATATAAATCTTATAAAATAGGTGGTTTAAATGTGCAGTAACTAGTGCATGATACAAATATTTAATTCTTAGAGTTTCTTTTCCCTTTAAGAATAAAAGGACAAAAAGTTTTCTTTTAATTTTAAAAATGTGTTTCTTTCATCATGTTTTATCCCCCAAGTAAATTCCTATAGATGAATAGGGTTTACAGATGGTATTCTTGGTTCTATGATATTTAGAATTCAGGTTTATTTTGGAGGTATTATACATATACTAAATAAATTTGAAGGGAGTGATATATGCATAGAATATTGACAGAGAGAGACACAGAGAGAAAGAGAATATATATATGTATATATATATAGACATATATATATATATTCATACATATATATATTCATGTGATAGTATTGATATGCTGGGTATTATACTTGACAGATCCCTCCTAACAAGGTAAGGTGCTGAGATACACATTGACCTATGATCAGAGAACTATAAAATGCAAAGACTTAAAGTTTTACTGGGCTGACTCACATCTGCAAGCATCTATTTTGAATTATAATCTTGGATGCTACCAAAATCAATGTCATGCAAACTTCTTGCAATGATAGATAATTAAAATATTGTGACAGTATTTATTTTTTAATTTTATGTGTTTGGTATAAGGTCTCACTGTGAAGGTCGGACATGTAGTCATCTTCCTGTATCAGCCTCCCCAACACTGGGATTACGCCTGGTTTAGGCAGTCTGCTCATTGTTCTCAGGGCAGGGCTGGCACGGCATTCAGTGCTGAGGATCAAACCCTGCTTGGCAATCATGTGCTTGGACCACCAAGCTATCTCCCCAGCCCCTTGTGTCACTTTAGCCAAGGATTTCCATTAAAGAAACAATGGAAAAAAAAAAAAAAAAAAAGGAGGCATTTAGTCTATCATCCTGACCTACAAATATCAATTTTAATAAACCTGAAAAAGTACACCAAGCCTTTACTGCCCACTTCCTGCCAGCTCACAGTGATTCCCCCAACAAACAAGATAGTTTGCTATTTAGAGTAAGTGACAGTTCTTAAATCCTGATAAAGGGGACCTACTTAAGTGGCCACTCCCACTGCCTTTACTAGATTTATGCCTTAGGTTGAGAAGGGAACTCGTTCTTAATGCACTATATGAACAAGCATTTCCATGTCACAATTCTCTTGCCATATAATACACTAACCACTTTGACTTGGAATCATGCAATATTATTCAGTGTTATAAATCCTATAATTTATTTTGCTGGTATAGACAGTTCAGTGGAGCAGTGCTAATTCATATCGCTTTGTGTTTTGGATCTTTTGATCAGACTTATAGTTTTTGAACCAAGAAAACGAGTGAATATGAGCTCTTGATAAATAGATAATTTGCAAATGTTGGTCCTAGAGGAAAGAAGTAGACATTTAATATAAATTTTTAATTAAAATGTTAAGTAAACAAAATAATATACTAATTATACTAATTATTCACGGTTAGCAAGCATTTAAATAATGTCCAATGTTGTGCAAAACATCGAGTTTAGCATGGAAGAGGGAGGGAAAATCAAATGTAGGAATTCACAGTTCCAACTTTTCGAAGAATTTAGGTTAGAGGAGGCCAACATGTTAAATAAAACCAGAGAGTTAAAACAAGGATAAGGAGGAAACATGTACTCTGACCTCTAGTGAACCTCAATCGTATTATGAATTTGCAATAAAATTCCATTCCAAAGTATAGTCAACACTCAGATCCTACAAAATCTGTGAACAGGAAGTTGGTCAAGTGGGACATATCACTGGGAAGACATTTTTACAGGGGTAAAATCATGGCAGACAGCTCAGTGTTATGTGCCCTTTTTCTGTCCAGTCCCAGTGGGACTACTCAGGGTAGACTGTCCTTTCAGTAGAGGGCGCCTACAGCCAGCACTCCATTAACTTCCCAGTTCAAGTTCGTGCCATAGTCATTCACAGAATGTGCTCCCTGAGGTTTGCACCCAGCAGCTTTCTAAGACTGTAATTCATTGACTGCGATCCAATTTTGTTTTATGAATGAGAGAAGTATGAGTGGATTGTGTATAAAAGTTCTTGGAACTATTGTTAAAGGAGATTCCGTGAAGCGTCCAAGAGCTGGGTACAGTTTGTGCTTACAGAGCTAATTTGTTCTTCCTTTGAGTGAAATTATGAGTCATAATGAATGTGGCAACACATTTTCCTGCCTTATCGATATAATACATTGTAGGATATGAAAATAATTCTTTTAAATATGTAGTTTTCTAAAACAGTAAGATTATCTGCATATGCACTTTTACAAACTAAAACTATTTTTTAAATTTTATTTTAAAGTGAAAAAACAAATAAATAAGAGAAGCAAAGACTAAAACATAGCAACATAAAAAAAGGATACAGAATTTCAAACCAAGAATAGTAAATGAACGATGACAGTTATATTACATATTGTGACACTATTGTTAACAAGTATGTATTATTAATTATGATAAACGAAAACCAGATTATTATTGTCAATGCCTGAACACAATGAAAAGAATTTAAGAAACAGTCAAGTGATAGTTCTCTGAGGAAAATCATGAGAAAGAGTGATCACATCTTCATTTCAGAGAGAAATGCCTTATTGAAACTGTAGTAGAAGTGACGATATCAATTACAAGGAATTAAAAGCAAGTCAAAATGTCCCACATACTTTGATGAGAAGGCATTTTTCTTTTAAGCAATGGCTCTTGATCAGGGATGTGTGTCAGAATTATCTGAAGTGGGGAAAAAGAAGGCAGGTCGTTGGCACATGGCTGGTGAAAGCACCCAGGGAATTCTGTTCCCCAGCCTGGGAATCTCTTACTTTATGTCTTAGCAACAGAAAGACCAGGATACCTGGTGACTCTGAGAGTGCACTGTTGCTCTACGAGAGCGTTCTATCACAGATCCACCTTTAAATGTACAACATCCCTAGAGTCTTCAGAACAGCATTAGTCTTGATATTTTTTCAAGAAGATATCTTTCCATTTGGATCAAAGTGACACTCTTTTGTTGAGATTTTCTTTGCATCTCTACTGTATACTTACATTAAGAGGAGTGACAGTGGGGTGACCATGTTTTCAAAACCAAAAGGAGGACTCCTGATCTAAAGGTGGAACTGCATTTTAAATAACGACTGGACCAGAAATTATTGATCACAGGCTTCATCACCATTCCTCTTCTTGTTAGAGAAATCTGTGCACATTCCACCATGTTAGGCTTCCCGCAAATATTCATAATCAATATTTTCGATTCCTTGATAACAACAGAGCTGAGATGTACTACCCTACCCTCCCAAACACCTGCTCACACCCTTTCTCTCAATGTCAAAACTGTTTGCAGAACTGACTTAGCTGTCCTTGCCCTCGTACCCCAATGCTGGGCTTCCCTGCATCTTTGCCTCATCATCTGGATTCACTGGTAGTTTTTCTCCTTTTCCATCTGCCTTTGACTTCTTCCTTTCATCCCACAAACATAAGGCTATTCTAAACAAGCTACGACAATCCAAATAAATTACATTAAACAAAAATACAACACTTTCTTAAATGTAAATTATTCTAGAGATTCTAGCCCTCATTTTCTCACCTTCACTGCCTACTTTCCTAAAATAATGAGCTACCTTTCCTTACTATGGTGCTTACTTAGGCTAAATGCATTCTGTTGCCAGCACTCTTTCTAGCAGCTCAACTTCTGCAGGGTCCTTCTACTCACCAGACTGAGGGTCCTCTGTTCAGGCCTCATCATACAGTCCTGCTCTGTTTTGTGACTGACAACAGGTGCACAAATTTTAGCCTTCACATGGGTCACTGACAATGCTTGTTAAAAATACAAATTCCTTGGCCACATCTCTTGGCATGGAGATTCAGCATGGCTGGATTGGGGTCTAGGACTCTTCATGCATAGATGTAACTCGAGATTCTAGTAAGGTGGCCTCCAAATCACCAAATAGCACTCCTCCTTGAACTCCTCTCCTTCCGTCTATGATATACTTTTGGTTTTCTTCCTTCCTGATTATTTTCTCAATTGGGTTCCTCCTTTTTTTTTTTTTTTTTTTTGCGGGACTGGTGTTTGAACTCACAACCTTGCACTTGCCAGGCAGGCCCTTGTGCTACAGAGCTATCTCCCCAGCCCCGGGTTCCTCCTTTTTTTAACCAGTCTTTTCACATTCATTTTTCATAGTTCACAGACTCTTGGACTAATACTCATTTGTTTATAGGATTTCATCTCCAGGACTATCAGCCTAAACTGATAGTATAAAATTCCCTTTTTCTCTTCTGGACATTACAACTACATTTCTTCATGTTTCTATGTGGTCCCTTGGACATATCATATCCTAAATTAATTCCAAGAATTTTCTCATCATCCTATAGCATCCAGTTCATCACTCAAATGCAAGACACAATGTTTTCAACTTCTCTGGCCTCATCCCGTGTCAACTGTGAGCTTTGTAATTCGGTCTTTGCTTCTTTTCCCACTATTTTCCAAACTCAGGCTGTTGATATAAACTGTTGGATAATTCTGTTGGCTTCCTTGAGATGGTTCCCATGACATCTTTATGTCAAATGTGCTGACACTCAGAAATCAGAACTGATCTTATCATTTCTCTTCCGATAAATCTCAGCAGAGTCTGTATTAGCCTTAAAACAGTATAAAAACACACCCTCTTCTTAAACATTTTTATAGTCTTACTCGAGCCTCCCAGCCCTCTTTCCTCCCACTGTGTGCTCTGTCTTTGGCTTCTCTTTCCCATTCTCTCTACATCTTTGTTTTCCTTCTGTCTATTTTTTGCCAGAAGTCCTTTCCTGGGCTCACATCCATTGCTCAAGATGCAGCTCAAATGTTACTATTCCATTTTGCTTCCACCATGGGGTACACTCCTCAGTGACAAGCATACAATTTCAGTTGTTGCCATATTTCCATGCTTAGCCCCATGTCTTCCAGCACTATAAATGTTTATAGAAGGAATATAGAAAGAACTGAATACACAATAAATAAATGAGTGAAGTGTTACTTCACCATGGCTAGATAGAATTGATCACTCTCTACTTATTAACCAGAGACTCAACACATTTATTTAATGTAGTTTTTACTGTACCCTGTTATATTTTATTGTTTACATGTCAAGCTTTCCAGATAAATAGTAAATTTCTGGAAAAAAAATTGTCATATGTATCTTTCTCTTCCTAGCATCTCACAGCTATCCTTCCACATATGATGGGTAGATATATGACAATCTTCTAAAAAGTGGATATTTGACAGGGGGAAGCTGTTTTGAATCATGATATTGCACCTAGCTAGGCCTGAAAGTAGAAAATTGGGTGGCCATAGAGCTTGTCTCTCTCCTATATTGCTTACAAGTCCAATGGGTCTTCACTTACTCTTAGTATGATCTGTATCAATCAGATTTTCCATTACCTCAACACCCAAATTTAAGGAGCAGAGGTTTATTTGGGATCATAGGTTCAGAGGTTTCAGTTTTCAGTCAGCTGGTTCCAAGGCAGGGATATCATGGTGGAAGGTTGTGGTAGAAGTAGGCTCCTCACTCTGGGAGCTAGGAAGCAGAACATGAGAGAGGAGTGCAAGGAAACTGGCATTGACTGTCCCAGACACTCCAAGAAGTGTACTTTTCTAATCTCTTAAGCATCATTTAACCAACTAAACTGATAGACCAGATGATCCATCACATGATCTCTCATTAACCAAACTGAAGTTGCCTGAGTAAGTGTCATACAACCCTGTCACTTATCTCCTTTCTTAAAAAGCTTTTTTTTTTTTTTTTAATTGTTGATTGAACCTAGCAATTCACCAACACTAGACAAAGGCTCTAACCTGAGCTGCACACCCATAGCCTGGTAGTGTATCTTAAATGTGTTTTCTTCTATAACTGATTTCAACTCAAAAAGTGCCAAAAACAACCTACCAGTGCCAATCAGCACTGTGGCTACATAGTCTTTGATGATAGCCTGTTGGAATTTTTTTCTTTTTGTATGGGGGAATCAGACTCAAGACTTTGTGCTTGCCAGGGCAGTACTTATTCTGCTGAGCTATATCCTCAACACTAGAAGTGTTTTAGAAAGCATTTCTCTCAGCTACTCCTCACATGAGTATAAATTATGTTTTTTGTGGAGATAATGTTTGTGACAACCAGGGGGTTTCTGTCAGCATCATGGTTGTGTTGAGTACAATGGTTGCTAAGAGTTACTGAATGTACCCTGCATGCTCCCACTCACTGACATCTCACAACGGCTTTATAAAATTCTCCATTTGTAGATCAGGTAACAGACATAGAAAGGTACTGAAACCAGGAACTGGTGGAGCTACGGTGGTCTAAGGCAACTTAACGTCAATCCTAGCACTCAGTCCTGTGCACAAGGGTGGTGTGAGCTGGCCCTTCTGACGTGGGTGTTTGGTTCCTCTCCCAGGGTCAAGAAGCTCAAGGAGACTCTTGTGGCCGTGCAGCAGCTTGATAAGAACATGAGTGGCCTAAGGACCTGGCTCGCCCACATTGAGTCAGAACTCGCCAAGCCTATCGTCTACGATTCCTGTGACTCTGAAGAAATACAGCGGAAACTCAATGAGCAGCAGGTAGAACTGAAAACAGTGAAAAGACAAACTCTCTTCCTGGTCAGGAAAAATGAGTTGGGTTGGGTTGACCACTCAAGATGGACTGAAAGGAGAAAATAAGGTCTGACTGGGCAGGAGAGGGAGGCATTGTGTTGGGAAGCGTTGGGGGCAATCGACTGATGTCACTGCAGTTGTCTCTCAGAAAGACACTTGTGCCATGATGGTGCCAGTGTCATTAGTTCTCCCAGGAGCCATTTTGTGACTGGAGGTAAGGCTGAGTTTTGGTGATATACCCAAAAATCATCAGATTGTTTATTTATGGATTTTTTTAAGTCTATGGTAATGGAGACCTATATTTCTGTGTGTAGCATTTGGTATTTTTGAAGTCCAAAAAAATTAGTCTTAAAGAAGGATTTTATGATATTCAGAGCACCACTAAAATTTCTCCTTTCTGTATGCAGCAATGATTGCACGTGTTACTGGTTTATGTCATGTGCAACCCCCATCGGATATAATGTGCTACTGAGCAGAGCAAAAGAAGATGACTGAAAAGACATGCAGATGACTGAGCATATTAGACTCTAGTTGCTAGGATTGAACACCATAAGCTCCTCATAAGAAGTCTTTTTATTCCACATCTTCAGATTGCCTTGGAAAATTCTAACCAGACTCTGGTTTCTTCCTTTATATTTAGTCTATTACAGCCACAGTGCTTAATTTAGAAACATTATACCTTGTAAATATCATCCACTTTTTAAATTTTACAAGATACTTCATGCACTTAAATTTTAAAGAAAACTTAAACTGATAAAAATAGATGTGAAAATACAGTTGTAGATACTGAATTTAAATATTAAAATTAGGGCCGGCAGGATGGCTCAGTAGTCTAAAGCGCCTTCTTGGGAAAGTTTGGGCGGCTTCAGGGACCATAGTTCAATCCCTGGCACCACATGCTGCGCCAGCCCTGCCCTTGGGGCGGGCTGAGCCGACCATAAAAATGAGTGAATAAACAAATAAAGGTTCTGAAACAAGAAAAAAAAATAAATAAAATAAAATAAGTATTAAAATTAGCATTGCAGTGAAATTTTTTTATAAGATTGAAATGCTTTGAAGAATTAAAATCTGTTTGAGATTTTGATATTGCACTTCTCCTGGACAGCATAATAATGATGGTAACTATGTGTATCACTGATAAGACTACACTGCTGGTGGCCAATATTATAGTTCAACAAGTGTCCAAAGATCAAAACAGTGTCTAGTTAAATATGGCAATTGATCCAATGCTGCTACAGAATCCAACTATTACAGAATCTCCAATGAAATCATGTCAAAGAAGGGCCAAAAGGCCAAAGCTCACAATGGTAAAGAGAAGAGGGGAAAAACCTGTTAGAGCTGAGTGACGTCCATTTGAACTTTGCAGGACAGACCGTGGCCAGAGGAATACTGAGGGCTTTAGCACAATGGAGGATGGAAAACATTGGTTCCTGTACAAAGTTCCAAGGCTCAGAAAAGCCAAGAGGGGGCAAAGGTGAATTGTGTTGTTGCTTCAGAGTCAGGATCAGGGGCGGCTAGACTGGCAGCCCTCCACGGCCCACAGGGCCAGGCAGCTCTGCCACGCTCACTCTGGCAGCAACCCAGAGAAAAACTGTCTGGAGAAGGCAACGCAGAATGACTTGGTGTTTGGAGATCCACACACCCTTAGGCTGGAGTCAGTATATTAAAGATGGGGAGATGAGGGGCTCAGCTGCATGCCAAAGTCTGACTGCTGGCTCACTCCTTCAGCCTGCCTCCCATAAAGTCAGTAGCTTAGCACCCACCCTGAAATGAGAGTAGTCTCTGGAAAGGCACAGACCCGCTGAGGTAAATACCCTCAAGCAGCCCCACTTAAGGGAACCCAGCAAGGACTCCTGCTCAGCTTTCCTCCGGATGCCTCTGGGGTGCTGCGCATTGGTACACAGCATCCAGTTACTGACTCAGTCCTAAGACTTTCCTTCCCCACTCTCCATAGTACCAGGGACTGAGCACAAGGCCTTATGCGTGCCAGGCAATGGCATAGCCCTGAATTACTCCCCCAGCTTTGCCTCATTCTTAGTTGGGTGGGTAGGCAGGAAGCTCCACCACTAAGAATTCTTTCACCATGAGACAAGAAATAAAAATAAGTTGGAGGAGGTGAATAAAAGGAAACACACTATAGAAAGAGAAAAATAGTTATTGAAAAACCGGTTTTTGGCTAAGAAAGTGATGCCATTTTTTTAAACAAACTGTCACAATTGAAAGTTTTCCACAAGGTGAAACAAAAAGGCAAATATATGAAAACTATGACAGAATTAAAATAATATTAAAAGATGAATACAGGCATATCAAAATGCAGATCTGTTATTCAATGAAATCTCCCAAAAGAATTTTAAAAATGGAAACAAAACTATCAAATAGTAATGTTAAAAAATGATCCCAAATTAACAATCAATCCTTCAAGATTATAAGAGGATCACAAGTGCCTACACAAAACTAGAACAAAACCAAACTACTCCAGGGGCTCCACATTATATTGGATTTTGCCAAAATGAGAGATAAAGAGATAATGTCTCAGGTTTCCAGGGTGCAAAGTACCTGATTTCTCCAAAACAAAAATGGGGTCTAGAAAATTAACAGAATTCCTTCCTTTGAAAAGTATTTTAAAAATCTTAATTTTAGAGTTTTGTATTTTATAACTTAACATACAAATGTGCACCCATTTTTCTAACAGCTACCATAGCAGGAAGAATAATATTCAATTCAGGAGAAAGAAAATCATCATGTTATTCACCCATAACAATGAATGAAATCCTGTCATTTGCAGTAAATTGATAGAAGTAGAAAACATGACATTAAGTGAAATAAGTCAGAAGCAGAAACATACTGCACGTTCTCTGTTATATCTGGAATTTGGAGAAGAATAGCAGCTTTGAATATAGAATAGTGATTTGCAGAGGCTGAGATGGGAGGGAAGCTATGTAAAAGGGGGTGGAATTCGATCAGCACACACCATGTGTATGTGCTGAACTATCGCACTGAACCCACCAGTCTGTACAGAGTTAGTGTGTGTTAATCAAAAATAGAATTTTAGAAAGAGGACTCCCTGGATGAATGGGAAGCAGAGTTCCTGACAATGGTCTTCCTGGAGCCACGGAGCACAGGACAGATTGGAGCAGGGGTAGGTCCCTGAGGAGGGAGGCTTCAGGGGCGCTCAACCACCCGAGAGCCTTAGCCATACTAGAAGAGAGTTAGTTCTGTAGAAGAAAGACAAGAAGCAATTGCATAAATTTGAGAGCCAGAAAGAGGAGAAAGAGAGACAAATTCCAAAGAAAAATCAAAGTCCTTCTTTGCTATGAAAGAGTCAACAATGTCCAAAATTTTTAAAAATGAATAGCTATCTGTATAATCACATTGCTTAGAAATGTAGATGTATGCATCAGAAGAAAGAGCTCCCCAGCACAGAGGCGGTTGCTTCTGCAAAAGAGTAATCATGAGTGGAAAGGATCCTGCTTCGTGACATGCCTTCTAGTCATTTCCTTACTTTTTAATATGTTAATATGTAATGCATATATCTTTTAAATTAAATTCTAAATTGTCATTCTAAAATTGTATGCCAGTGATTAAAAGTAAAGACTTTCTGGGTTCAGATCCTGGGTTCACCACTTTTCTTAATGAAGTAAAGCAAACTAGCTAATCTTTTTTTAATGTACCCTTGAATTCCTTGTTTATAGAATGTTGATGATCTGAATGCGTCTCACAATAAGTGACTGTACAAATTAAGGAGAAAAGCCATGAGCACAGTGCCTAGTACAAGGCAAAGGCATACTGCATTTTATTATGATAATATTGGGCATACTCTTAAGTTCCTTTCCAGAGAAACTTTAAAAATTTAGTCTGCAAAAGGTTGTGCCATTTGGGATCTGTACTGGTCAGCTGCCCCATCATTTGGATAAACTACCTGACACCCACACCTTAAGGGAAGGTAGGGTATTTTGGCTCATGCTTTCAGCAGTTTTAGCTCCCGGTGAGCTGGCTCTAAGAAGCGTCACAACAGACAGACGTGGTAGAACAAACTCATCTACTACATGGAGGCTGGGATGCAAACAGCAGAAAAGCACCGAGAGGAAGGGGCCAGAGTCCAAATAGACACCCTCGGCTCACCCCTCAATGCCCCACCCAGACTCACCCAAGAGGGGTACTCTTCTCACCCCACTGGAAGCTCTCAAGTCAGTGAAATTGGCAACTGAGCTTACCTGCCATAGGATCCTGTAAAAGACAGAACACTAGCTGCCTCTCAGAGGGAAAAAGTTCTAATAAATATATAAGTGGACACATGAAACTGATAAGAAATGAATTTGCTTCTACTTCCCTATACAGAGCTTTTCTGTGTTTCTCTTTTCAGTGTACTTAATTCTTAAAGATTTAGTTGGGCATATAAGTTTAGGAAACATTTAGTCAAGTTCTCTGTGTTATAATTAAGAAAAATAAGTTAATAAGAGACATTATACAATGATTCAAGACCATATTACTAATGAGATCGAAGCTGAGACTGAACTCTTGATCTGTATTAGGGCACTTATATATCATTGCAAGACTTTTCAAGCTTGGGGCCTGGCAGGATGGCTCAGTGGTCTAAAGCGCCTGCTTGGGAAAGCTTAGGCGGCTGCAGGGACCGCGGTTCGATCCCCAGCACCACATGCTGCACCAGCCCTGCCCTCAGGGCAGGCTGAGCCAGCCATAAAAATAAATAAATAAACAAACAAAAGTTCTGAAACAACAAAAAAATAAAAATAAAATAAAGAAAAAAAAAGAAAGAAAGAAAGAAAGAAAGAAATCCTTTGCCAGGCATGGTGGCGCACACCTGTAATCCCAGCACTCGAGAGGCTGAGGCAGGAGGATCGGTGCAAATTCGAGGCCAGCCTGGGCTACAACAGTGAGCTCAAGGCCAGCCTGACCTGCATAGTGAGACCTTGTCTCAAAAAGACAAAAAAAAAAAAAAAAAGACTTTCCAGGCCTTAGAGTTTATAAACTCAAGAAAAATTTGAGCATTTGAGAAAATGATACCAATACACTGTGTGTTAAATTCATGAATGATGTTTGGGTACCTAATGCTTCTCTCATATGTGTGCCCTTATTCTTCTACCTTAGATTTATTTGGTGATCATGTCCATATGCTTTTCCTTTTCTTTATCTTTCATTTTTGTAATGTTTTGTATTTTAAAATGAACAGTTCCTTGCTAGACCCTTGCTCATATGTGAGGCAAGTTTTATTAAAATTTTGAAAAGATTACTAAAATAGAAATAATTTAAATCTTTATCTTCTAACATCTAGTTTATAAAATACTCAAAATTTGATCACAGGTCCTCTACTATACCTGACAGTAATTCAGCCTTTTCACAGACTTGAAGCATGGTGTTAAAGATAAAAATTAAAGACAAAGCAATAAATTACAAATTCTAGCTACATGCACAGTTGAGGAATTATTACACCAAGAGAAATAAGCTAGGCAAACTCAAAAAAAGAAAGAAAGAAAATGAATTAAGGATGCTGATGGATAGGAGGATAGGACAAGCAGAGAGAGAGAGAGAGAGAGAGAGAGAGAGAGAGAGAGAGAGAGAGAGTAAGAGAGAACTGTTGGAGCTAAAATAAAACAGCTTAAAAAGCTGATCGCAGGGCTCACATTTTGTTTTTTCAGAATCCGGGATTGAACTTAGGCCGTTGCACTTACCAGGAAAGCGCTTATTCTACTGAGCTATCTGCCCAGCCCCACAGGGCTCATTTTTAATAATGGAATGTTTACTTCAAGTAAATTAGGTTAAAAGCTTATGATATAAGCTTTCTACCACTGCAACAAAATACAGATAATACAATAAAACATAGATAATGTGTTTGTGTGAAGGGAAAGAATTTATTTTGGCTCACAGATTTAGCAGTTGTGGTTCATGGTTATTTGATCTTATTGCTCGGGCCCAAGGCAGCAGTTTCTAGGGCCTGTGCCTCATGGTTACTGCGATACAAGAAAAGAAGAAGAGGGCCAGGCCAGGGTCCCTCAAGCCCCTGAAAGGACATACCTCAATGACCTAACATTGTCCACTGGGTTCCTTCCTAGCAAATATTCTGTCATTTCCCAGTGGCACTGCAGACTGTGACCAAGTCTTTTAAAAGATGAAGCTTTAGGCAGCATTCCAGGACCATGACAGAAAAGTTCAGTGGAGGAGATAGCCAATAGGAAGATTTCATGCACAGATGTTAGGAAAAATTGGTTCTTCCTTTTCATTTTCTTTTCCTTCAAGCTTTTTATCTCTGTGCTATATCTATAAGTGTACTCTGAGGAAACTAATAGTTATGAGTTCCTGCCTGATCTTAAACCAAATCCCCTTAAGCCATGGTGCTTTTGGTGATACTGGAAAGCACTATTTGGCAAAACTAGCAGGTCTTTATAGTTAAATGTTGAATCTCTGTTAATTGATTAATTGGAATGGAAGTGACATACCTATAAAGTAATTAGGGCAAGATTCATTTTTTAATCATTAAAGAAAGTAGCTATACTCAGTGTAGTCTCTGTATCTGTTTGATTTATACTTTGGCATTGCCTATATAACTGCAATATTTCTAGACCCATTTTCTTGAAGTATATCTTTGAGCCAGCTGGAGCTTATAAACAAGGCTCAAGAGACTGCACGCACTGAAGAAAGTGAGATGCACATCAAGGTGTAGCCTGAGCATTTGTCCGTCAGTGACCGCTCCTGCAGTTTCTCCCACTTGTATGCTTTTCTGAATGAGCTTATCTTGTCTTCCTTAGGAGCTTCAGAGAGACATTGAGAAGCACAGCACGGGGGTCGCCTCTGTCCTCAATCTGTGTGAAGTCCTCCTGCACGACTGTGACGCTTGTGCCACCGATGCTGAGTGTGACTCCATCCAGCAGGCGACACGAAACCTGGACCGGCGGTGGAGAAACATCTGTGCCATGTCCATGGAAAGGAGGCTCAAGTAAGCTGAAATGTTCAGCTAGGAAGGAGGAAAGACCGAAAGGGAAAAATAAATACCTAAGCGTCCTTTGTTCAGTGTTTACCTCGGGTCATAGTGTCCAAAAATAGCCTCAACTTCCCAAACGTGCCTTCCTCTTCCTGTACTTGGAAAACTAAATAGGCATAATGGTAATTTGTAAGTGAAACCAGCTAAGGTATGTCTGACTAAACAGGTTCAATAGAAAACAGAAAAAGTTAAAATATGCTCTAGCCAAATGAGTATAACACTGCAGAAGTTGTGGTCATCAAAGTGCAGCATTCCTTTATTAAAGTTTGAATAATTATAAAAGGTATATTATTATTATTCTAGCCTTTTGAAATTTAAGGTGGCAAAAGTTATGATGGATAATTCTCAAATTATGATGACCTGCATCAGAAAATCACTGTGCTCTCTGGCAATTCTTGAGAGCTTGATATTTGCCTTGCTGCTGCAGGTTGATTATTGTCAGAGGAGCCTTAGATAGCAGTTTTCTTTTAGTGAGACCTCCACCTGGGTGCATTCCTTCAGTATAAGGTTTTGCTAGACTTCCTTTCAAATATCCAAAGCAACCTAGATTATGTGCTTAGAACATTCAGTTTGACTAACTCCAAGCTCAGAGCTGCAGGGCATTTTTTTAAGCTGTTTTATTTTAGCTCTGGCAGTTAGTTCTCTCTTTCTCTCTCTCTCTCTCCCTCCTTCTCTCTCTCTCTCCCTCCCTCTCTGTCTCTCCCTCTCTCTCTTCCCCCCACTCTCTCCCTCCCTCGTGGATTTGGCTCAAGGCACAGTTACTGTTGGGCACCACAGTTGCTTATTTGGGCACTCTTAATCCTGTCCCCAGCCTCAGACTGGCTCTGCAGCACATGCAGCCGTTAATAATGCGAGTCTGTTCTTTTCTTTTCTACTACAGAATTGAAGAGACATGGCGACTGTGGCAGAAGTTTCTGGACGACTATTCTCGTTTTGAAGATTGGCTGAAGATTTCAGAAAGGACTGCTGCTTTCCCCAGCTCTTCTGGGGTGCTCTATACAGTTGCCAAGGAGGAACTAAAGAAATTTGAGGTGATTTATAATTTCAAATATTTACTGCTTACTGTGCTATTAAAATAGCCAGCTTGTGGCTGGGGTTCCAAGCCATGAACCAACTGTCCGCCCACATGTTTGCTCAACTGGCTGGAGGATGCCTTCGTAACCACTCCTAGCAGCACCTCAGAAGCAGACAAAAAGGAATAAGGCGAAGTTCTGTTTTAACTTTAGATTATCAAGAATTACAAATAGTAATAATAAAGAGAAACTGTTAGAAAACAAGAGTTATGATTCTCCACCAAGAGATCTAGGCATTATTATTCATTTTACAGTTCTTCAAAATCAACCCACTTTTCTAAGATTAAAATATGATGGCTTTATTTATTGGTTTATTTAGTGATTTATTTTTACTATTTTCTTTTTTGGTACCAGGAATCAAATTCAGAGCCTCACACTTGCTAGTTACTGCGCTGCTGAGCTACACCAATATGATGGTTTTTAAATAATTTTTTTATCTATTTAGTACAAAGCCTACAAGGTCTCACTATACACATTGGACTCAGCGATTTCCTGTTTTCAGCCTCCCCCCACTGGAATTATAGGCATGCACCATCACACTCAGACTCAGCGGCCAGCTCAGCACACCCAGGGGCGGGGCTGGCACAACATGTGGTACCAGAGATCAAACTCCAGGCCTTGTACTTGCTCGGCAGGTGCGTTAGTCCTCTGAGCCATCTGGCTGGCCCTCCATTTTCTTCATATACTTTCTTGACTTTTAAAATTTAAATCACATATATATGAAGAACTTTAATCATTAATAAGAGTTGGCTCCATAGTTGAATGAAATAGTTCCACTATAACCCTTTTCTAATTGCCCAACGAAGATCCGGATCCTTCTTAAGATACCCAGACTTTTCAATTACACTGAGATAAACAGAGTGGTAGCATAATTCTAGTCATAAAGCAAGGATTTATTCAATAATTGATTCTAGTCCCTTCCCCATTTGACTTCTGAACTGCTTCTGATTTTGGAGTCCCTTGACAAAGCCTGACATGGAAATTTGAAATTTCTTTTCCCTTTAGTTTCCACTGATAAGCCTATGGGTCCAGGTGTGCTCATCTCTACTGACAGCAAATAGTTTAGATGCATTCTGATCAGTTTCTTGATCTGCCCCTTTGTGAACTTTGTCCCTGTCTCCTTGGGGTATTAGAAACAAAAGGAAACAAAACAAAACAAATGCCAAATTTGGTTGGACAGGTCTGACTGTTTTATTTTTTACATAAGTTAGCTAGGGATTTAGTGACGCCTGTTTGGGGAAATTTGAAGTTTGCTTTTTGTTCTGATGTGGTTTAAAGTCCAGAGTCATAGAAGGAGAGCTCTCAAGGTTCTAGAAGTAAGCAGAAGTAGATTTCAGGTTATCCCAGTGTGGACCTGTGAAAGTGTCTTACTGTATTCAGCTTCATAAAGGTCAGAACCTTTCATAATTGGCTTATCCTACAAAGCAGATTATATGAGATCCTTTGTGATGCTATTTTGGACTCATCTTTTATAGCACATCTTATGGATATAGTCAGTTTCTTTAATGATCAATTTTATCAATTGTCATTAACTATGTAGTTAATTTTCTTAGGAGAGAGATGTAATCATGGGATAAAAATTGTGTTTAAGGACAGCACTACTCATTCCAACTGCATGGAAACTTGGGAAGGGGCTGAATCTGCTTGGCTGCCTTCTCTGGAAGCCAAGCCGTCACCCCAGTGGCCAAACATATACTCTTTTACAGGGAAAAATGAAGCTTTTATAGAACTGAAGATAGGATTTGGTAGGCTGAAAGCTCCTAAAGCTACTCTCAGCAGGTGAACCACCTAAGAAGCAGGAATATGATAAATGGCACATAAACCATGTATTGAACCAAAGGAAACCAAATTTTGCTATTGAGATGGCTACAGAAAAATTAATTATAAAGTATTTCCACGTAATTTCAGGTTAAAAATCAGTCATAAAATCATGCAAAGCATCTCAGAAGATAACAACTTTTTCATTATGCTAGGGCTGTTCCACTTTACAAGGCCAAGGCAGAAAGAGTAATTTTATTGTGGGACCTCTAAGTCTTGTGTAAGGTGGCCTCAAAAGTAAATACCACTGTGGTGGAAAGACATGCTCTAGCTCGAAGAGCTTTCAGAAAAATTGTGAATGATTCATGAGGGTAGGAGACAAGAAATGGGGCATACTCCAAAAACTTTTGAATGGAAAGTTACCTGTGCTTCTTCCCTAAACTTCTTTTCTTACGAGTTATTAACAGCTTCCTTTTAGAGAGCCTTCTGAAGAAAGATGATTTAATTTTATTCTGAAAAAAATCATAACTGGGATGATTTCTGGGAAATTAGAAAATTAGATATTTTACAAGTGAGTTCTTATAGATTATGTTTTGGTCAGTATTATCACCAAAAATAATAAACACTTCAAATCCACATTTATATTTTTGTGGCACTTTATTTGTGATAAAATTTGCTTCCAAGTGGTTATTTTTAAAAGCTGTTATGTCAGTATGTGTAGCCATAAACACATGCATATGCATTTATTTATTTATTTATTTTTATTTTATTTATTTATTTTATTTTTTTTTGTCTTTTTGAGTCAGGGTCTCGCTATGCAGTTCAGGCTGGCCTTGAGCTCGCTTTTGTAGCCCAGGCTGGTCTCGAACTCATACTGATCCTCCTGTCTCAGCCTCCCAAGTGCTGGGATTACAGGTGTGAGCCACCATACCCGGCTGCATATGCATTTATACCTTCACTGAGAATTATTTGTATGTTGATTTACTATTACTCCCTGTGGTTTTCATATTCACCATTGATCCACCACTTTCCTTAAGCTATTAATTAAATAAACTTGCTTTTCTAAATGAAGTACATTGTCATCACACTGTCCTTTTCCTGGACCTGTGGAGATGTCACTTGCATTTTTATTTAATATGAAAACCTGGAGCCAGGCCTAAGAGTCCTTCACTGATGCGCCCTGCTGACTCACCCCTTTGTGGCTGTAGGCTTTCCAGAGACAGGTGCATGAGACTCTGACCCAGCTGGAGCTGATCAACAAACAGTACCGCCGGCTGGCCCGAGAGAACCGCACTGACTCCGCGTGTAGCCTCAAACAGATGGTTCACGAAGGCAACCAGCGATGGGACAACTTGCAAAAGCGTGTCACCTCCATCTTGCGCAGGCTCAAGGTTTGGATTATGCTCACCCTAACCTAGAGCCCAGAGAACAGGGTTGGGCTGCAGGAGAACAGCACTGAGCCTCAGTGCCAGTAATGGTGTGAAGTTGGGATGAGAGGAGGGATGGGGGGAGGGGCCTTGAGACGGCTGTGGAGGAGAGGACTGCTCAGAAGGACTATGGAATAGGCTGTGCCGTCTCAGTATGTTATTGTGAAGTTTTTAATTTCATTACCTTCCTCTGGCACCCAGCATTTCATTAGCCAGCGGGAGGAATTTGAGACAGCACGGGACAGCATTCTGGTCTGGCTCACAGAGATGGATCTGCAGCTCACTAATATTGAACATTTTTCAGAGTGTGATGTTCAAGCTAAAATAAAGCAACTCAAGGTAACGGATTTTTTTTTCATAGCATCAATGTAGAGAAGGATCATCAATGTAAAGAAAGTCTAAAATGTTCTTTCTAAAAAAAGAAGAGAAAAACAGGATATATAAGAGACATTAATAAAGAACCCTAGCTGCACACAACCACCATGATCTATATGCTTTTAAATAGTAACACAGTTGCCAGAAGTTTAGGAATTTCTTTTGTTGACTATGTTTCTCCTAGTTTCCTTCTGGAACCTAGATCATTTAAATCCCAAGTTCTAGAATAAAACAACCTTCTTGTCTTGATATTTTATTCTACATTTCTCCAGTAGAGGGTAGATATATCTCTATAGATACGAAGTTAATTTTAACCCCTTTTATATTTTTCACCAAATAAATCAACATGGCTAGCTATAAACAGGAATATACGTTATACAGAAGTACATCCTCAGCAGGACGTTTAATAAATTGAAAACATCAGCCTGGCGTGGTGGCTCATGACTGTAATCCCAGAACTCGGGAGGCTGAGGCAGGAGGAATGATGTGAGTTCGGCATCAGCCTAGGCTACAAAAGTGAGCTCAAGGCCAGCCTCAATTGCATAGCAAGACCCTGTCTCAAAAAGACAAAAAAAAAAAAAAAAAAATTAAATTAAAAAATAAAATAATAAAATAAATTGAAAACATCTTCAAGGGGGCTTATGAGATTTCCTTGCCACTACAGATGGATGGAGTTTTTGATTTGGGTTTTGCCATTTTGGTATCACGTGTTGAACCCGGAACGTTACACATGCTCTACCACTAAGTTGCATTCCTCTGTTCTAATAGATGGATTTTTTGGATAATATTCCTTATGTTTGTAATCTCTTGGTTGTTATAATAAACATAAGAAAGTCACTCCTAATTTGTCTATTAAGATGAGAAAAATCATAAAATAGTAACCCTGTGATTCTATCCAATGACTTGTCTTCTCCGCTTCTTTCCCCGCAAGCCTCCTCCAGACCAGTTCTTCAGTCAAAAATGTCTACCAGGTTATAATGGAGTGTTTTTTCTTATGAACTCTGGCAGGGTCATGGATCTCCCGGCTATCCTTCATTTTTCCATGGAAGCCTTTTTCATCATTGGATATTTTCAACTCTCCCAGAGTTTATGCCCACATTGAATTACATGTATCATTTAAAACTTTTCCCTAGGGATATAACTCTTTTAAACTATATACAGTGATTCTCAATGATCCCAGACTTCCTTGGTTTAACCCTATTATCACCTAATGCTTTAATGCCTATGTACCAAAACAGAAGGAATCACCTAAGATAAATATGAGGTTTTGTCATTTGAATAGTTTCCCCAAGTTGGGCTTGATGTAGAATTTATACCATTATAAATCACAGCATTTAGATTATGTCCCCATTTTTATCAGGAATCACCAGTGCTACTAGCCTGGTAACATGTTGGAATAGTTTTCCTATCGGCAGTAGATCTTATTACCATAGGCTCTTTTCTGATAATAGAATTCAAATTTTTCTACTTTTGACTCCTGTTTTTGTTTTCTAATACACACATTGCTTTAGCATGTAACAGTCCCTTGTCTTGTTATTGTTTTAGGTAAATCAATATCCTCTATGTCAGTAGTGGCCAAACTATGGCACTTGTGTCCCAGTGGTCCTTCAGAGCCCTTTCTTTTGATGCACAGCCCACAGCCAGCTGTCTTTTTCTAACTGCAACCTCAGTGTTTGGATTTAATTGCAGTATTTGCACTTTATGATAAATAAATGGGCTTTGAGTTGCAGTTTCAGCATTCATTTTCTAAAAGAATCACCATCACTGCCCTACATGGTTTTTCTAATATGAAACATGTAAGTTATTAGACCTTATAATTATTTTGCATCAAGGAGAACAATGAAAATTTGCTCCCCAGGCCTTCCAGCAAGAAATTTCATTGAACCACAATAAGATTGAGCAGATCATCACCCAGGGGGAGCAGCTGATAGAGAAGAGTGAACCTCTGGATGCAGCTGTCATTGAGGAGGAGCTGGATGAACTCCGCCGCTACTGCCAGGAGGTCTTCGGGCGCGTGGAAAGATATCATAAGAAACTGATCCGCCTGCCTGTGTGTAACGTTAAGACTTTTTTAGCATCATGAAATCTAGAAAGAATTAGCTATGGGAAAGTAGCTACCAGAACAACCTGGGGCAACATAAGCCCAGAGCCCTGAGCCAGACGCCTGTGTTCAAGCTTAGCTTTGACACGCACTGGCTATATCATGCTGGGAAAGTTCCTCCCCTTTCCCACTCACTTTCCTCGAATGTGAACAGCCTTAATCACAGTACTAGTTTTCTAAGGGAAAGGACTAAGCTGCCTGCTTATCGTGGTTTATCAATATGTGTTTATGACTCATGATGAGTACATTCCATTTGGGGACTTGTACGTAGACCTATCTCAGCAACCCTTCCTGCTCTGCCCTCTACTCCCCTCCCTCCCTCCTATCTGGCTCCATCTCTGGGTCCCCTGTCGATCTCCACAAAGCTTGGATGCCTGTTTCCCATAATCCTTTATTTTGCTCTTTCTTTACATTTTGAGTTTCTCACAGAAGAGAAACCATGGGATATTTAACCTCAAGGCCATAATACTGAGTGAAATAAATCAGACACAAAAGGTTAAATATCAGAAAGATTGTTTGGGTCATCAGATGAATTAGTATACATAAGAACTTGAGAAGAGAGATGGAATGAGAAATATAAGCAGTTACTCATCTGATGAGGTAATATTAGTTGAATTGCTTTTTCCATTTTGCTACCATAATTGTATCTCATCTGTATATACGTTATCAGACTATTTGGAATCTTCTATGATTAAATGTATTTTATATTTTAGGTTTTAAAGGACATGAGCTAGTATTTTTCTAGTAATTTCTCTTTGCTCCTCATATGTGTCCCTGTATGCCTATTGTGTTGTAGATATACAGCTAAGTTGCTTTTACGTGTTAATTTAATTCTATCAATTCCTTGAAGGAGATGTTAATAGTATTCCCAAATTAGTAGTGATAAAATGAAGACTTATGTAGATTAATTTATAGAACATTGCTAAAGTGATCAGAACTTCTAATGTATATGTTGGTAAGAAGTTTAAAATTATTGCCATGTTGTAGACAGGTGGAAGATTACCTTGTTGATGGTAGATCAGCTCAAGTGATCTGCTGAGGTAGCTCCCTGCTGAAGAAGCCTGAGCCCTGTAGTAACGGAGTTGGCCTGACTTCCCTTCTAGCTACCGGATGATGAGCATGACCTCTCTGACCGGGAGCTGGAGCTTGATGACTCTGCGGCCCTCTCAGACCTGCACTGGCAGGACCCATCAGTGGACGGTGTGCTCTCCCCCCAGCCTTCCTCCAACCCCTCCCTCTCACTCCCCCAGCCCCTGCGCAGTGAGCGGTCAGGACGGGACACCCCGGCAAGTGTGGACTCCATCCCCCTGGAGTGGGATCATGACTATGACCTCAGTCGTGACTTGGAGTCCGCAGTGTCCAGAACTTTGCAGTCAGAGGATGAAGAGGGCCAAGAAGAGAAGGATTTCTACCTCAGGGGAGCTGTTGGCTTATCAGGTAGGGAAGAGTCTTTTCTGTATACTAGCTTAGAGAAATACAATCAGGAGTTGCTGCTGTGCTGGAAACATGTCAGCTAAACAGATTCACCTCCAGTGAAATGTTTGATGCTACCATAACAGTGAACAGATGGTGACATGGAAACGTAATCATGGGGCAGCTCACCAGGACTGGGAGGAGGCTGCAGGGAAGAAACTTTGAGCTGAGATGAGAGGCATGAATAGTGGTTGCTCAGGTGAGTGATACAGTGTTTAGGAGAAGAGAGGGGACGTCCATCCATCTCTGTGATTGGCCTCAGTGCTTTTAGTCAGCTGAAGTTTTACCAGAATGACAAGATCATAAGTTGGGGGGCATGGGGTGGACAAAAGGAGGGCTAAAGAGGCAGGACAGAATGGTCACAAAGTGGCCTGTTCACCCCAAAGGAAATTTGGCTCTTATTCTGAAGGGAAGCACAGCATGGTCTAAGGGGGTGGGGGAGTGATGTGATTAGGTGCACAGTTTGATATGGTCTCAGGTTAAGCATTGCAGGAGAAGAGCAGACGGGGCAGGAGAGGGTGCAGATGGAAGTGGTTTATAATCCAGGACAGAGATAGAATGAGGCCTGAACTCAAGAAGCAGCACTGGCCCAAGAGGACATGAAAATAGCAAGAAATCATGAGAAGAAGACGCCTCTAGAATGGATGGTTGAATTGAGGTAGAAACGCAGATGGTGGGAGATGTCCATGTTCCTAGGTCCTGGCAACCACAAGAGGGAGGCAAGATAGCAAAATACAGTCAATGCTGAGTGCAGTTAGGTTCTGTGTGCTTCTGAGATTCTTACAGAACTTCCAAATGCACTATGCCAGAGTAGATATGTAGCTCCGAAGTCAGGACCAGAAAGAGATTAGGTAGTTGTCCATGTATGAATGATAATTGTCCCTGACTGAAAGGAGAGAATCACAGGGGGAAAGGGTCTAAGGGAAACAAGAAGGACAAAGCTCCAAGCAACAAGTACTGTAAAGGGACAGACAAGAAGAGACTCACTATATGGAAGGCAAGCAAGCGTGGAATAACCTACTGGAGGCTGATGTCTGCCCTGTGTAAGCGTATGCTTTCCCTAAAAGGCCATCTGTGTCTTGTTCTGTTTATTTCCGATAGCCCAAATCTAGATGCTCAAACATATGACATTATTGTAAAACTAAAACGACTTCTTGTGTTTCTGTTTTATTGACACAAGAGTTCAGTATATGGAACCTTAACAAGTGCTGCCTGGCATGTAACCACCAGCCACATGTGACAGTTAAGCACTAAACCGACTGCAGTTGTGGTGGGCTTCAAGAGAAAGAATGAGACGTGTGCCCTGATTTCAAGGAATGGGAAATATTCATATTTATGCTGATACCTTGTTATAATTTGGATATATTGGTTTAGTAAAATTTAGCATTACAATTGATTTCATCTACTTATCACTCTTCCAATATGCCTAGTAAATGTTTAAAATTACATGTGCTGTCCATAGAAATACAGGGGAAGTGCTACCCTACGATCTAGGATGAAGTTCTTTTTTTTTTTTTTTTTTTGTCTTTTTTTGAGACAGAGTCTCGCTATGTAGTTGAGGCTGGCCTTGAGCTCACTTTTGTAGCCCAGGCTGGTCTTGAACTCGCACCAATCCTCCTGCCTCAGCCTCCCAATAGGATGAAGTTCTTTTTCTGCGACTTACTAGCTCTTTAGGCTTGAATAAGTAACTTCATTTCCCCGGATGTCAGTTTTCTTACCTATAAATCGGGACTAATACTGCCTGTGGGGCTACAGGAGTGCTCACAACACTCTTGGTGGATGGGAATTCCTAGAAGGATGCAGTTCCAGAAGGCTTTGGTGAGCATGCGCACATCCCTCGGGTGTGCCTCGAGCTATCTGTCTAAAATCACTCACCTCATTTTTCTCCCTAGGAAGGTTATTTTCCTGCCACAAGAGAATCAAGGTTTCCAGCACTTAGCTGTCAACTTAGACTGTGCTCTTTTTGCAGACGTAGTGATCCCTGAAAGCCCTGAGGCCTATGTAAAACTCACAGAAAATGCCATCAGAAATACCTCTGGTAGGCATGGAAGGCCAGCGAGCCCATCCCCTTCCTGTAGCAACCCTCTTCTCTCTGCACAGCTGTTGTATCGCTCACAGCTTCGGGGCTCACGCATGCTAAGGCATAAACCTTTCTCTCTTCCTGCTGTACTAGATAAAAGCAGCTGGTTAGTCCACATCCAGGATAAGACTTAAATCATCCAACAAAATGAGGTGACTTCTCCACTTGTCAAGTGGTGATCAGCCTTCCTAAGTACAGAGCCATGGCTCCCCTCAACAGCAGACAGGAAAAGGCCAGTGTGCCACAGATGTGCTCCAGCCATGGGAGGGCCAGTTCCATGGGGTGGCCACCAGCCTCTGGCTGGGTGGCCTGCAGATACTCTACATAGCATAGACCTCTTCTTAGAGGTCTCAAATAAGATAAAGGAGGAGACTAAATCTAAACATACCATCTATCTTTTTTGTTGAAGCACTAGGAATTGAACCCAGGGCCTTCATAATGAACTACAGCCCAAGTCTTTTTTATTTTTATTTTTTCCTTTGAAACAGGGTCTTGCTAAGATGCATATAGGGGCAGAGGGGACTTAAACTTAAGCTCTTGGTCCAGCCTCCCAGGTGTGAGCTGCCATGCCCACCTAAAATGTGTCTATTTAGTTTTAAAAGTCTTATATCAGAAAATAACTGGGAATGAAAAAAATCTGTTCTATTCTATCTAGACCTTCAATTTCTGTAAAGGATGGAACTATTCCTAAAACAGGAAGAATTAAAGATAGATGGAACTAATTTTGGTTAGTGCTATGAGAGGCAAACTGTAGTTCAGGGTCAGGGGTTGGGGAATGGTGAGGAGCGCCCAGCGGTCTAGTGTGGACTTGGGGAGTTACTTGCTCACACTTCTGTTTTTGAAGACAAGCAAAAGACCCACAGTGAGGTACAGATATTGACAGCTGATTTTCCAAGCACGCTCCAGTAGGAGCTGCCGTATGGGCGTACTTAGAAGGGCTTTCTTCTAAAGTAAATAAATACATTTAATAAAGCTTACTTACTAATACTTGTCCTGCTTTCACCCAGGGCTAACTCCATTCTGGTGATCATTGATCTTGTTCAGTTCTAAGATAGTAACACACAAATGTGCACACATGCACACACATGCACACACACACACACACACACACACACACACACACACCTTGTAATTTTTCAGCCCAAAGAGTAGAATGAGCTAGGATCTAGGAAATGAGAAACAGCCTAGCTGGGCAGAGTGCTGAGATCTTAATTTTATCCTAGTTGGGTTTTTTTTTTAATTCAGATTAGATAAAAGCATATCTGTGCTAGTTTGATCTCTCCAGGTACATTTATTCTAAGCTAATCTTTTGTGGGTTAATTCAAATTTATGTCTTTAGTGAATGACACAGTAATCAGATCTTTAGGGACACTTCATCTTCCAGCTTACCCAAAGACAAATTCAAGTTATATCTTTCGCTTGTCCTATGACCACTGAAAGAGCCTGAGAAGCCGCTACCACCTAGTCCTTGGGGAGCAGCAGATATGAGTTCAGATTTTTTTAAAAGCCTGCCATTACTTACAGCATTCAGATGGCCAAGGAGGAGCAGCTGTTCCAGGCTGCTCAGAAACAACTGCAGAGCCTGTTGCAAGGCCCGCTGTGCTGGGACTCCTAGGAACACACTCACTGGTGCCACTGCGTCCTAGTCTAACCCTCCATCGCAGTAGTACTAAACTCGCTTTTCTATTTCCCACATGCTGGCCCCTTCCATGCTGCCATGCTGAAACAACTTCTGAAACTTCTTGAATGTCGAGCTTGAAATACTTCAAACAGTATGAGCAGTAAAGATTCTTGTGGTTGGCACTGCAGGGCATCACAGCGCCTTAGAGTCACAGATCCAGCAACTGGACAAAGCCCTGGATGACAGCCGCTTTCAGATGCAGCAAACTGAAAATGTCCTACGCAGTAGAACTCCCACCGGGCCAGAGCTGGATTCCAGTTACAAAGGCTACGTGAGTGTTCTGAGCAGTCTCTTTCTGACCTGTCTCTGGATCATAGTTCTGTGACAAAGTGCAGTGCATCGGCAGCATGAAGGATTTATGGCACCCCCAACTGCAGTGATCTTGAACTCGTGGACGTGGACGTGCAAAACAAAGCCATTTTGTTTAAAGTTACTATTTGAGTAAAACTGTTGTGTTTCCAGGCTCTGGAGCCCATTGTAATGACCAGCCTGTTCCCCTATACTGAGCACTCAGTGAGATCCATTTACTTGAGAGCAACCAAATGTCTCAGCTCCCAAAGGTCATTAGGCAGTCCTCCAAATGCAACTCATAATTTTTGGCTAAGGTTCTCCTTAAAGCAGCAGATTTTAGCTAATAGGTTACTAAACATGGCCTTTTTAAAAGTCCCTTTCCTGGATTTTCAGTTCACTTATTGACCTTAGAAATATTCTAGAATCCTCCTGGGCTTTTGTTTGGTTTAGTCTGTTGTTGTTTTGTTTATGATACGGATGATAGAATCAGACAGAGTCTTGCACCTTCTAGGCAAGAGCTCTGACATTGACAGCCTGCCCGGTCCTGTGCCCTTGCTGTGCTCCTTCTGGAGTAAACAGACAAGAGGTGGGGAGACAGCAAAGAATTGTGTACATCACCAGCTCCTGCTGGGGCAGCATTGGCTGTGTGTGTGGTAAAGTCTATCATAACTTTTTTTGTCCTGTTCTAGTTATGAACTTGGTAATTTTTGTTTTCTTCAGAGAAGTACCTGTATCTATTTCTTACCTATATTTAAGCAAGGAAATTTTAAAATAAATCTCTTCCCTGTCCGACATCTTCTTTTCCATCCAAATGAATTCATAGTAAAAAGAAAGAAGCATTCATGTCTCATGGTCTAATCACAATTGAAATGTACTGAGTTTCTTAAGTCAGGAAAGAGAGCTGCCCTACCAGTATGTGTTGACATTAATCTTGTCATGATTACCTGTAGAGGTTATAGTGAAACCATTTTTTAAAATTCTAGTATAATTTTCATGTAACTTGACAATGACCATGGTTAAGCCATTGAGATTACTCTTAGCCTCAGTCAAAAGTCATCACAGTAACTTGGTACCACTGGGACCCACCAAAGCATTTGAGAGGTAATGTAATGCAGAGTCTGTACAGCTGAAATGCCTTAAAATGACTTATTCTTTTATTTTTGAATTCTGCAGATGATATTAGAAATGGATTTGCAAGTTTTCCCCCTGACTGTAGAATTTAGTCTCTTGATACCTATTATACATTACCTAAATTTCCTGCTAAAACAACTGGCATTAGCATTGCTTTTTGCTTTGAAGCATTTCAGTTATTCAATGCAGAAATGCTCCCAGGAGATCGATGGTGGTGTTAATGTTGCTACATCATTTCAGGTTAAGCCAGAGAAAGAGGGAGCAGCTGGACAAAGGCTGAGCATTGCTTTGCCACGAGGGCTCTGAGATGTCTATCCCAGAATGGTTCAGTCTGTTTGAATTTGTGAAACTAAAGGCCATACTGTGGGCTCCCCAGACCAACGCTCTGTGGACCTACAACTTCAAGGCTTTGCTTTCTGTGTCAGTGAGTGTGAGTGTGCACTCCCATTGAGACAGCACAGCCCTGGTCTTGGCTTATTTTGAGCAGTGTGGCCCAGAGGAGTACTATACAGCCAGCGCCCTGCTGAGCAGCTACCAGGCTGTCCCCCCGGAAGCTCTCGCCCTTGCAGGAATTTTGGGGATGAGGTCTGCCTTTCATATCTAAACAGATGAAATTGCTGGGAGAGTGCAGCGGCAGCATAGATTCAGTGCGGAAGCTGGAGCACAAGCTGAAGGAGGAAGAGGACAGCTTTCCTGGCTTTGTGAACTTGAACAGTACTGAGGCCCAGACAGCTGGTGAGCACCCCACACGCAGTGCATGTGAGAGAGGTGTAAGATCCTCAAGCCCTGTCACACCCAACGTCCATCGTGGTGCTCCGCCTCCTTCTAGGGGGTCCAATCCTTGGACTCTCTTGCTGCCGTCTGAGGATCTGCCATGTCAGAGCAGGGAGGAGGAGCACATCACAGTGGCTTTTCTCATGTGGCATTTATTTTAATGCACTGACCCTAGTGGGCTGAGTCATCTTTGTTCAAGCTGACTTGAACACACAGCAAGTGTGTCTGCATTCAACATCCCACTGTAGAAAAGAACTGAGAAGGTAATCAGCTCTTGAGACACATGACTGCTTCCTGCCTCGTGCAGTTCCTCACAACTATTTTTAAACTCCATTCTCAATAGAAAAGCATGTAGAAAAACAACCTCTGTACTCACTTAACTGTCATTTACACACAGCTGCAATAATGTCCAGCAGGCTGCTATCCATTCTGTTTCTTTTCCCCCCATTCCTAGAGACTGAGCCCAA
The DNA here is from genome assembly GCA_004027025.1 of Myocastor coypus. NCBI lineage: Eukaryota > Metazoa > Chordata > Mammalia > Rodentia > Myocastoridae > Myocastor > Myocastor coypus. Next base: position 108,952 of record PVJA010000968.1, read on the forward strand.
AGCCTTGTACTGAGCTACATCCTCAACCTTTGTTTTTGTTTTTATTTTTCAGTTTATTTTTGTTTTGGGAGAGGGTCTCACATAAGTTGCTCAGGTATGACTCATACTTGCTGTGCTCCCACCTGGGCCTCCCTCAGTGCTGTGATGATAGGTGTTCGCCACCACCTCAGGCTCTGGTGCTCTTCAAACTCTTTATTCTGCTGTTCCTGTCCCTCCAGGTGTGATTGACCGATGGGAGCTCCTCCAGGCCCAGGCACTGAGTAAGGAGCTGAGGATGAAGCAGAACCTCCAGAAATGGCAGCAGTTCAACGCAGACCTGAACAACATGTGGGCCTGGCTTGGAGAGACAGAGGAGGAACTGGAACAACTGCAGCACCTAGAGCTCAGCACCGACATCCAGACCATCGAGCTTCAGATCAAAAAGCTCAAGGTAGATGCCCGTGGCCTTTGCCATCAAGGAAGTCACCACACATAAAATTCAGTTGGAGATTTCTAGCTTGAGGAGTTTTCCCTCATACAACAACAGGGAGATGTTCAACAAAACTGAACAGAAATGCATCTCTCCCACCACCATCCAAAATCCAAGCATGTCCTAAGGGGGGTTAGAAGGGCAGAGAGTAGACTGTGTTGTATGCAGAGCTCTCCACCTTGTAAATCATCACTCATAATTTAGCAAGTTGGTATTTTACGAAATACTCAGTTACTTTCATGAAAAGCCCAGGCACCTCTGTGAGTTAGTTGGTCTTATTAGGATGTAAATATAAACATGAACAGTGTTGCACATCTCTGTTAAAACTAGGAAGAGGGGGCCACGGAGGTAGCTCAGGGGCACAAGTGCCTGCCTGGCAAGTACAAGGTCCTGAGTTCAATCCCCAGTTCTACAGAAAAAACAAAACAAAAACAACAACAAAAGAAAACCTGGGAAAAAATCCTTTGAAATGCTGTATCTGTATGAATTCATAGGAAACTTGGTGATGGCCAAAAAGCTCAGCATAGCCAAATAGCTCAGTGGACTAAAGCACCTGCTTAGGCAGCGCATAGTGACTGGGGTTCAATACCCAGCGTGCCATGCTGGCCCTGCCCGAGACACCCTGAGACGGCGATTGAGACTGGACATGGTGGCACACATCTGTAATCCCAGCACCTGGGAAGCTGAAAACAGGAGAGTAACTATAAGTCCAGCCTGCGTAACGAGACCCTGTAGACCCTGAATCTTATAGATCCTGTACTAAATACATTTTTTTAAAAACAGAACACAAATGAGAAGTCTGGTGATATCATTTGATTTTCTCATATTAGCAAAATTTCCAAAGTTGACTTTAGCAGTGACAAGAGCAATTTTACTAGAATAGAGCAAGCAAAACAGGACTATTGAGTATTTGTGAAACACACCTGCCCTTCTTGGCCTAGCTGAATCTAGTACAGCTTCCCTTCTCTCTAGCCCTGGATCTTAATCCCTGTTAGCCCAGCTATTGGACTGTACTCCTACATGGGAAGGATGAGTACCCATGGACTGAGTGCTCAGTTTCTATCAATAGCTCTATAGCTCCTTGGTTTAGTTTGGAGAACATCAAGATGTGCTCAGATGTGCCCCTCCTCAGGGTATAGCTATCTGGGCTGTCTAGACTCAGAACTACACGTGCTGCTCCTGTGTTTCTGAGACTTTAGTACACGCTATTTATTTTGAGATGATGTTTTTGTGGTTTGCATTGGAGGATTGCTTTGCTTTAAATTCTCAGAGAGAGAAATCAGCCTCCCCACAAGATATTTCCACATTTATATCTTTCAGGAACATCTCTCTACCAACCCAGTGAATTGTTAGACAAAGAACTGAAAGGGAACTACAATCTACAGAATTTACATTTAAAAATGAAGTTTTCTGTAGAGTCACTAAACTAGTTTGTCAGCCTTGCTTTATAAACAGATTCCTGAAAAGTTGCTGAAACAAGAACATGGCACAGTCTGAGGGCTCAGCAGGATGAGGGCAGCAAGGGAGGCCTTGGAGGGCAGCCTGCATGGTAGGGAAGAGCCGGCCCCCTTGCCTCCCCCTTGGCACTTCCTGTCTGTGTCCTCTGTGAGCAAGTACATGGAGTGACCAAGTCCATTCTACAGTGTTTCTTGATCTCCCACTGCAGCTGCAGTTAAATCTGAAGTGCAGCATGCTAAGAACCCACTGACAAGTGAAACTTTAATTCAAGTTGGGAACACAGTAAAAGTAGGGAGAAAGTATAAGAAAACACAGTTTAGGTAAATATGGTTTCCATGATTGCTTACTCCACCTTGATCCATGGATATGTAAATATTATCACCCATAAATGAATACATAATTATGTGCTTGCATTTTTGAGATTGAGTCATGGATATTCTAGAAATATGCAAAACCAAAAATGGATTCCTCATTTTCATTGTGACATCAACTAAACTGAACATATCTTAAAATATGCAACTCATTCTCTTCCCCACACAAGAGTGCGACCTGCAGTTAGCCAGTGTCCTTGGCCTGTACACCGCCATGCCACAGATTAAGAGCCTTGGAGCCACAGGGCCTGAAATCCCCCATCTTCAGCTCACCACTGCTTACATACCACTGGTCTAATGAATTAGGATTATTATAGGAGAAGAATAAAAGCAGGTATTCTGTTGCTCAGAACCGTTGGAACCAGATTTGTGCTGCACTGTGATTGAATAACCATGGAAGGGGCTGGGGTAACCAGAGGTGCCTTGGTTCTCACCCTGCTTCCTGCTTTAATTTTCATTGTATTCATTCTTCTCTTCCTTGCTTTTTAATTCCCTTCCATCAAATCCAGGACAGATGTTCTGAAATATTTAATGGTTCACATGTGTTCTTGAAAAATGTGAATTTGTGTGTATGCTCATGTAGTAATGCAGTTGTGTTCCACATCATTCTGTTTGAACTTTTTGGTCCTACACCATATTTTCCTAAGATCCATCCTGCTGTCATTGTCACCTAACCAGTTTCTTCACATCACAGCATTAGTGTGTGTGTGTGTGGGGGGGTACACCCACAATCTCTTGAGTGGCCACCCTGTTAAGGCAAGTTTTAAGTAAGATCTTTTCATTTGAGTGAAATACTCTCAAGGATCTTAAATTACTTTTCAGACAAATGTTTTCTCATTATTGTATTTTTCTCTTTTAGGAGCTCCAGAAAGCAGTGGACCACCGCAAAGCCATCATCCTCTCTATTAACCTCTGCAGCTCTGAGTTCACTCAGGCTGACAGTAAGGAGAGCCGGGACCTGCAGGATCGCTTGTCTCAAATGAATATGCGCTGGGATCGAGTGTGCTCTCTGCTGGAGGACTGGCGGGGTCTGCTGCAGGATGCACTCATGCAGTGCCAGGTGAGAGGGGCTTTGGGCAGGGGGTTCCTTAGAGCCAAACGCTGTCACTGTGACTGGAGGGATACAGTTGCTTTCCCCAAAGAATATTTGAGTGAGATTCACAATGATCTCATTGTCTCCCCACACTTGTCTCAATTCTACCCTTCCTTCTTTGACTCATTCATTTATTCATCCAACATATATTTATAGAGCACATAGGTAGTTCTTGAACATCAAAGTAAGCATTACACATTTTTATCCATCCATTCCTTCCACAATTATTTGCTGTTTCCACCATGTGCCAAATAGACAAACGAAACTGAAATAGTCAAGACACCTACAGACACAGGCCACCTGTAGTAGTGACAACAGTCACCTTGCTAGTGTGGTCAGGGGAGCTCTATGCCTCCCTGAGCTGCGACTGGCAGGACATTGCCACGAAAGAGCTATGAAGAATGAGATATATCAGAAACAGAAAAGGAGGCAACGCCTTTAGGAAGAAGCCAGTCGATTCAGGATGTAATCAGTGAGGCAAGAGGTGACCAGGCCTGGGAAGGGTCTAGAACCAGATCACGCTGAGCACTTTAGGCCCTGCCCAGGAGTTTGAGTCATTTTCTAACCTCAGTGGGAGAACAAAGGTTTTATAAGTGGGTACTTATGCTGCTATTTCCCACGATATCCACTCTAAGCACAATGCCTTGCTCACAGAAGACCTTCAGTAACTACAAAGTGTTAAAAATATGATGTATGTTTAATATTTTAACATATTATAGTAAAGACATACTGCCATCACTCGACTTCTCCTTACTTCCAACACATCCCATCATTCTTGGCACTGTCTGACGTACTTCTGAAAGTTCCTGTGTGTGAGTATATGCAGCTGGGCTCTCATGCCTACCTCAGTGTCCTGAATCAATTCCAATTATTTGCAGTGATTTCTGTCAAATAATATTAACGTGTGTTTTCACTTACCTTTCACGGATCTGGTGCCGTGAGACATCTGGTTTACCCTAAAGTTGAGATGATCGTGAAAGGTAAATGCTTTGAACTGATTCAGAACATCTCAGCAGTCAGGACAACATGACTAAACACATTCGCCAAAGAGGACTTCCAGAACTGTGGCAGACAGTAGTGGCAAGAATGATGGGAATAAGTACATGTGAAGGACAGGGGAATATTTTGAGAGAGATTAGTGACCATGTATCTTTTCAGTAACTTCTTTAATTTGAACATTTACCATGCTCGATCACACATCATCCGTGCTGAATGAATGAACAAGCACATGAATGAAGTGATACAGGGTTAGAATCAGACCTCAGCAGTTGGGAAAATTTGAACACACAGAGAAAAGACAAGAGGAGAGCGAATTCCTTCCAGACTCTCAGAGCTACCCTTCATTTTTGGAAATTAAGTATTTTGATGCCAAATTTAAGTCTAAATTTCTCCCCCTTGAGTAACCAATAAGCTGTCTGGGGTAAGAAGATAAAACTCTTGGTCAGATACCTACAGCAGCACTAGAAACTTCCTGAGAATGGAGTCATGTATCTGATCTTAATGCCAACATCTATCGGCCAGTAGTAGCAACTGAAAAAAATGGAAATCCATCCTGGAAAATGTGTGACCCATGGTTACTTTATGTTTTATGTGCTTTCGTAGGATTTCCATGAAATGAGCCATGGTTTACTGCTCATGCTGGAGAATATTGACAGGAGGAAAAATGAAATTATCCCTATTGGTTCTCACCTCGACACAGAGATTCTCCAGGATCAGCACAAGCAGCTGAGGGTAAGACAGTGACAGCCCACAGTCACTTTCAGAGGGGTGTATATGTCCACTTAGGCTGCCTTGCCTCTAAGTGATGCCGTTAATTTATACTTTGACCTCAGACCTGCGTCTCTAACTTCATTCTTAGTTTTAGTCGTAGTGAAATAAGTCACCAATAACGATTGCTTAGCTATACTAAGGTTGGATGCCATTAGTTTCGAATAGCTTTTTTTGGTAAGACAGATTTTTTTATTTTTTGTTTTTTAAGGCAGATTTTTAAAATCTACTTACTTTTAAAAATATACTTATTTTTTACTTATATATATTATAGCTGTGTCTCTAAGCAAAGTATTTGGTAGGCATTAAAGTAAGACTTAGGATATTAAGTCTTTGTTAGAGAATTAGGTATAACATCTGAAACATTAACCTTTGTGTCAGTATTTCTGAAAGAAAAACAAAGGGGGAAACACAGTAAGTCAGTCTATTTTCATTACTTGAAAACACTCAAACCTACTTGTTCTCAAGGAATAAGAAAAAAAGAAACTGCCAGGCATAGTTGCACATCTGTAATCTCAGCACATTGGGAGATGGAGGCAGGAGGATCACAAGTTCAAGCCCAGCCTGAACAACTTAGTGACTCAGTGAGTCCCAGCCTTAAAGTAAAAAATAAATAAATAAAATTAAAAAGAGCTTGGAACTCCAGTACCAAGAAATGAAGAAAGAACAGAAAGAGAGAAGCAACACACTTTCTAATACTACATTCCAATGGAAATTTGCTGTTTCAATTTTCATGCAAGGATCTTAGATAATACAAAATTTAACATATTTAAATAATTTTTATGGATGATAAGGAAGCATATTGAGTTTCATTAGCAGAAATACTTTCAATTCTATAGCTTTCAGTATTTTTAAAATGTTATGTCTTAGCATTTAAGAGTCACTGACCTAAACTTGGTTAGTGAATTGGTGGAATTCACTTGAAATCTTGGTTAGTAAGTTGGTTAGAATTGGCTGCTTTGGGGGCTGCGGAGATAGCTCAGTAGAATAAGCGCCTGCCTAGCAAGCACAAGGGCCCAAGTTCAATCTCTGGTTCTGAAAAAAAGAATTAGCTATTTTTCGTTCAGTGCCCTAAGTGTCTTATAAGCCAAGAAGAAATAATGATGCAACTATATTTTTACTCAAGTTTCACCCTATATCTTTATTAAAATTCTGACTAGGTGTCAGAGGACACCTAGACATACCCAAGTTTTGCTGTATTTGGATATTAATGTTTTGTTTTTCTATTTAAAATATAATCTAATGTCTCATTTACACAATACTACATTTTAAATTTTCACATGTACTACCACTTATGACAGTAAATAAGGTACTGTGAACCCTACATCAAGTGAGAAATCTGAGAGAGAAGTTGAGAGGTCCTACAGAGATTTTTTTGTGTTTGTGTTTGTTCCTTTTTTCTGACTGAGCCTGGGTAAGGCCACCGCCCCAAGGCCTGCACTCAGGCTGCAGCATCTGTTGGAGTGTGCATGCCACATTCTGATGCTCAGCTGTAATTCCTCACTTTGGGAACGTGATCCATTAGAAGTTCTTAGAAAAAAATTTTCCCTCTTATGTACATAGCAAATAAGGCGTGAGCTGTTGGAGTCCCAACTCAAAGTGACCTCACTGCAAGACATGTCTTGCCAACTCTTGGTCAATGCTGAAGGCACTGACTGTTTAGAAGCCAAAGAAAAAGTTCATGTCATTGGAAACCGGCTCAAACTTCTCTTGAAGGAGGTCAGTCAGCACATCAAGGATCTGGAGAAGTCACTGGACATGTCGAGCAGCCAACAGGTAAGCCCTCACCGACATCACGGTGTTTCATTTCTGACAGGAGTGGGAAGCACAACTTCTCAAAAGCCTTTGAATGCAGCGCTTGTCAGCATGGAGTGTCTCATCCTCATCATTTCTCCTCTAACTCCTCAAAGTAAAAACAGCAGATCCATAAACTTCTATAACAGGGTGCTGCTTTTGAGCGTATTAAATTCAAAACACCTCTTGTAATTGTTGCTGCCAGCTTGATGACTATCACTGCTCTGGCATTTTATTTCACCCTGTTTCTTTAAGAACTCACACATTTTCAGTTACATAGCCCCTTGGAGTAAACAAAACATTATGGATGAGTTTTTGTATTCAAAGCTTGCAAGCACGTATTCTTCTTATATGAGCTCTATAGTAATTACTCCATACAAAATAGCCCTCCACTCATTTGTTTCTTACATGTTTTCTTAGACTGACCATATTATGAAAGCATTGTTGATTTGTATACCCAGCAATGCGCTAAGATTTCAGACATTCCATTGTGAAATCCACCAGGAACACACAGTGCTTTGTCTTCTCATAAGCATGTGGCAGAGCCATTGACTCTGGGCAGCAGCAGTACTAGAAATAACACAGCTTCTCTGATTCTGCAAGATAGGCTGCTGAACAGCTATCATTTGTTTCCAACTTAGACAAATTGGTTTATCTATTGTCTTGGGGACCTGCAGCTGTAAGACGGCTCTCATCACCCCTCATTCTCTGATCATTGGCTTCCGTGTCATCAAGAAATAAGAAAGCTGTAATAAAAAAACTCTATATTTTCCGCAAGGAGTAAACTCACAGCTAGGAAAGCCCAACTCATTATGAGCATTATAACACTGTTCTCAAAGCTGTCTGATTCCACTTTCCCAGTGACCTCATTTACATGGTGAGGATGGAAAGAAGATGGGGTGGGGTGGGAAATACCTTGTGCATATAGACCTCCCACAGCTCTGGGACACGGTGTTGGAAGAAGAATCTTTTTTCCTCCATAGGACTTGTCTTCCTGGTCTTCTGCTGATGAGCTGGACACCTCAGGATCTGTGAGTCCTACATCGGGAAGAAGCACCCCAAACAAACAGAAACCGGTAACTGCACTGGTCATTTTCAGGTGGCCCATGGGCTCAAACACTAAGGAATGACAGTATTTGTATCTACCACAGAGTCCACAGGTTCAGAACAGGTGTCCCAGGCAGGAGAGGGCTGTCACCATGGTAGCACTCTCCCTCAACCCCCCACCACATGCTCTTCCAGCATGCACTCAGAAATGGACAAGAGCAATTCTGTTTTTTGTTTTTGTTTTTGTTTTTTCCTTAAAAAAATAAAACCAGGGCTCAGTGTGTGGCTGGTATGTGGGATGAAAAATTATTTTCTTTGCTCACATGGCCATGTCAGGAATGCTGTTCATGTGTCGCTTTGGTGGCTCCCTCCTTCAATCACCACTACCACGTCCACCTAACAAAGATGGGCTGCCATATCAAGAAGTACCTGGACCAGAGGAGGACAGAGTGAATGTCCTATGAGTCCACTGAATGGATAACACAAGCAGAGGTGCTGTTGATCCTCAAGCAAAGAGCCTTCTGGGTAGTGGTCTTGAAGGTTTGGCGTCCTAAACTGGCAACAACTTAAGCTGACCCACCCAGACCATGAGGCTGGTGAGAGGGCTGCCTGATGGCCACACAGTGAGAGTACAAAGACGAATTTGGCCCTGCTATACCCTCTATACCTTGATTTCTCTGTGTAATTAGAAGCTTCATTTTTGTTTTGGTTTGTTTTTTAGTCTGCCTTTATGATTTTATTCATTCTGTTTTTCTTTAGCTTTTAAAAGTATTGATTTCATTTGTACATTTTTGTTACATACACTTATGTTCTATGCTGACAAATGTAATATCCTTTTTAGGATTGTTTTTTACTGCATTCACTAGTTTCCTATAGATCCTAGTTTAAGAATGTGAAGGAATACTGGCTTTTCTACTCAAATCTTAACATGATATGGCAAGAATATGTAATTTGTTGGGCTTCTTCCTGGAAAATAACAAGCTTACTTCTACAAAAAATAAAAAATAATAATATTTCTTCAGTGTTCTAAAATGTGCAAAAACAAATGAGTGAGGTAAATTTTATATTAGCAGTACATACACAGAGCCACTTGCATAGCAGAGTCATTCACGCTTTTACCATGAAAAGTGGGCAAACTACATCCTCTGTCAAGTGGGCTCCAGAATCACAATTTGTTTATTTAGTTACTAATAATACAGATGTAATTTTATTTTACTTCTCCAGTAAAAGAAAAGCCAGTTTCCTTGATTTGTGGATACTGATCATTTCATTTGATTTGTTTTGCCTTTGCTACCCTTTTAGTTTAATTTTCATCAGTAGCTTGTCTTTATTTGCCTGGACTGAACATTCTTCTTTCTTTACCCCTGTTCATTGCAAACAGCCACGAGGCAAATGTAGTGTCTCACAGCCTGGACCCTCTGTCAGCAGTCCAAATAGCAGGTACCTTGTTCTCCTGGTTTCCACACTGTTCTAGAACCCCAAGAGGATGATGAAAATTGTCCATGATGTAGGTAGGCTGGCATCTGGTCTGCCTTAGGGTAGTTGTGAAATTACTCATTACAACCCACACTTTTTTTTGTAGTCAATTGGAAAAGATATTTCTGAATGGAAAGCATAAACAAATCTCAAAGCATAAAACATTTGGACCACACCAAAATCTTGGTTCACTACACATGGCTCTTTCAGTCGTTTTCAGCAAAGGTCACTCTGTGTGCCTGGAAGGATTCGATACAGCCGGTGGCACAACCACCATCGAATTCATGGCAAACTTTTATCATCCTCTTTCTTTCTAGATTTTACAATGAGACAGGTAGTCGACCAATGAATTACTTTACCATTCACAGAACCCACAAATCTGCATAAAATATACTAACACTCCCCAGATTTTTGTTTTATCTTCCTGTTTTATCCAGATTGTGGGTTTTGGATTGTCAAAATGCCAAGTCCTAATTGGTTGTTCTTCATTTAAAATTAGATAAGCAACCCCTCTCTTCTGCTTGCCCTGAAATTCCTTAATTCCTTTTCAGCCTGCACACTCAGCCTCTCACCCTCCTCACACTGAGCAGGCTCTCTCTCTCTCTCTCTCCCCCTCTGGTCCCAGAGCAGTCCACGCCCTGCCAGTGGCCTCCAGGGCCTGCCCTGCCACACTCTGTGCCGCACACCTTGCCTCCGAGACCCCTCATCTTTGCAGTTAGCAGTGCTTTGCCTTCTCTGTTGTTGATGTGGTGTCTGTGCTCCTCTGCCCTCCCACTCACCGGCTCATGTTTCTCCCAGAAAAGTTATATTTTAAAGTGAAAACTACTGCCCTTGAAGCTGGGTTTTCATTCCAAGCCCAAGCAGTTCACTGTGAAAATATCTGACTCTGGAAACTTACCACTGCTGAGCAGGACTCTAAATTCCTGGAAGGAGGGCGGGGATAAGGAAATGGAGAACTGTAAACAACCCTGAGTAATGGTTTTAGTTTCCCAGCTGTGTGCAGAAGGGACTGACTATTCTGTTGAGTAATTCCCACTCAGCTGAAGTAATGCAGAACATATTTGATATGCTTTCTGATTTTTAAGCCTCCATTTACTATGGATTTTTTTTTTTCTTTTCTTTTGGTTTAAAGACAATTTTATAAGCTTTTTCTGCCCATAACAAAATAGCAATGATAATATACTGAGGGAAAACTTCCAGAGACTGGGGGAGATAACGATGGACAACTGTGACTGCTTTGTACTCCTCTGAACCCCTATAAGAAAGACAACTGGGGGCCGTAGATGCGACTCACTGGTAGAGCTCTTGCCTTGCATCTACAACACCCTGGGTCCACCCACACAAATGACAACTGGCCACAATAGACAAGTCGCTGTGTTGTATGATCCTACTTTTAACCCCCCAAATTGCTGGTGTGCCATGAGCAGAAATAACGACTAGCTCCGTGGTATTCTATGAGGAAACCAGTGAACAAGTCTTTGGTTCATAGAGATGCTGGTGATGAGGATAAGCCGTGTGCTCTTAGACACTAGTAGCCATCACCTCTCAGTTCCCAAAGATTGCGTCTATCTGCTTCCCCAACTATCTGATATTTTAAAGTCTTAAAGGCAGCCTTTACTTGGGCAACACATGCTTCCACATGCTTCCTAACAGGGCTTCGCAGCTGGGCCAGCCACATTCTCACTGTGACCTCCCCGAGGAGTCTTTCAGCTCTGCTCTGTACAGCACTGTTGACTAACATCTTTCTGAGTGTTTAGCACAATGCTTACTTCTCTACTCAGGAGATGATACACTAGAAGCAATCTTTACCTGAATGGCCAAGTCCATCAAACGCCTTGACAAGCAGGTGTTCATACATTCTTGGACCCCATAGCTCCTCAGTACCTTGGGTTGGGTGCACTCAACTTTAACAATAAAATGCCAAAGCTCCTGGGTGGAAAGCATCAGTATCCAAGCTGTGGCTGTGTCGCTTTTCATTGTAATGAGGTAACTTGTGTTTGATCTTGCACTGGTCCAGTGAATCTGAAAGGGTACTGCAAAAGCACAGGAATTGAGGTATTAGTGATGAAAACATTTTGGACACAGACTTTTATTTCTGAGAAAGGGCTGAGTTGGAAGGCATTTGGTACTAGTTCAAGGGAGAGCAGAGACCTTACTTACACGTTTCCTGTTGATGAAAGTCAGATATTAGTAATAAACTATCCTATTCCATATTTCAGTTTGATTTGGTGGTGGAAATTCTGTATCATTATTTAATTATAAAATTACATGTAGATTGAGGATAGAAGTTAATGAACATTTGTTATATTTAGGCCTGAGCCCTACCAAATTAACATAATCTACTTCCTTTAAAAAAAAAAAAAAGATTTACAATATATCAGAACCAAGAGACTCCTTAGCTCAATTGCAGGGTGCTTCCCACAGCTTCCTAAAATTATAAGAAACTGAGAGAAATCTGCACCAACATGCACAATAATTCATATTATTTTTTCTTTGTGCTTAGGCCTATTTTAGTAGTGTGTTTTCAAAGCAGTGCTTGTGGTTCTTTTTTTCCTACGTTTGACTTAAAATTTTCCAATCCTGCCATCAAGAATTCTTAAAACTTAACTGTAAATGACTTGACATTGACAAATGGGATGATTCAGTCCAATTTTCAACAAGACAAATAAATAATTGCTCTGTAGCCTGGGTAGAGTGAAGGACAACTGCATTCTAAAGCTGAGGCCTGTAAAATGTAGAATTGCCCTGGACACTGTTAGCCCTTGGCAGCTTCTCATAGAGAACTACGATGGAGTGGGCAGGGCCCAAACATCTGGCTGAGACACTGAAGGAGGGAGCAAAGGCCCCATTTTAAAATCCATTTGAAGTAGTCAAATATATTTAAGCAAGTCAGTGGGCTTTTTGCATGCATACTAAAGACTCCTGTAAATGCTATTGAGTGTCTTGTGGAATTTGTTTTCAAATCTTTTGTGTCAGACTCTTCCTAGGGATCTACTTATTCCAAGCATTCAGAGCCAGGACACAGAGCAGTTTCCCCCCAGAAGGCAAGCTGTACACCTGCCCTGGAAGTGGCAGTGAGTGAGGCTCCAGTGGGTCTCTCTTGTGCTGTTTCAAGGAAGGCCTTCCCAGTGTTCCTGGGGAGGTAAGTCAGGCAGTTTCAGAAATTTGCCACATCTTTGGAAACACTGTTAGTAAAACAGAAACACTTCTCTGGAAAAAGAGACTGCAACCAGCAACCCCTGGGGATAGAAGTCACCACACCTCTAGTATAATTATACAGCTAATAATCACAAGTCACTGACATTTAGTTAGTGCCTAATATGTTCCAAGTCTCATGCAAAGCACTGTGTATGTGTTACATCATTTACCCTCCTCTGATCTGGCTATACTGCTCACTTTATAGAAAAGGACATTGGAAATTAAAGGCACGATTTCTGGTGTGCCCTACCTTGTTAACCACACCACTCTAAAACAGGTGTAGTTAAGGAGCAGAGCTCAAATAACAGGCTGCCTGAGGCAATGTAGTGTCAGCCAGTATGTTTGATTTGGAATAGGAGAAGATTTGAGCCCTAAATGATTCTAGAAACTTCTGAGCCTAGGGAACACTAACCTTTCAAAGACCATGAGAGCAGACAACAAGATCTTGGGCACCATAAATTGCTTTTGAACCATAAATTTTTGAATAGTGCTGCAACTGTACTGCCAGTATTGGCTAATAAATAGCCAACTGATTTGCAAGTTTGGCTCTAAATGATGTATTGCAGAATTCACTTATATTCCTTGAATATGTAGCATTTCAAAGTGAATCATGCTATATGTATTTCAGATTTCTCCCATGTCTTTGCCATGTGCGTTTCTTTTGCATGGTATGTTGTTATAACTATTCAGAGGTTTATAATTTGGTATGGTGACACTCCCGGGCAACAAATCTGGGCAATTGTTTACCCAGAAATTTTAAAGAGTTAGAGGAATGAGGAAAATAAGGAAATATTTGCTTGTGTTTTTCTAGATTCTTAAGATGTCCCCACTGGTGATGTTCTTTGAGAAACGGCACTCATTCTGAATTGGCATGTACTTTGGTCAGTGGAGAATGACCAGGAGCTAGCCAATATGTTGCCTTTGTCCTTCCCCTTGTTGAATTTCCCATGACCCTTGAAACAGGTGACTTTAATTCAACAGACAAATATTAAAAGCACCATTTCACTGTGAGATCATTAACCTCCTGGAACAGAGTCATTCTGAAGAAGAGGCAAATGTGGGCATGTCGAAACTCTAGGACTTACTCCAATGGGCGAGTGTTTATTTCAGTAGGCAGACTGGACATTTCTAAGGGCAGTCAACTGTGTGAACAGTCACTAAGTACCGTGTGTTCACTCTGTCCCTAGCTCAGCCTATTACTTCTTCCTAGATTGGCATTCTCTAGCAGTCAAAACCGTGCACCAATTAAATTTTAATAAAGAATGCTCTGATGCTGTTAAATGTGCCATGTCCTTTCAAAGACTCTGCAGCATGTGAATCCCTCTTTAAAAAAAAATTAACCTTTCTAGTTCTTCTCAGAAAAGAACTAGTCAATGTGCAGCCTTGGTTTTGATCTTGATCTTTGACCTAATTTCTCAGAGAGGTTAATAATTGACAAAGAGGGGTGACTTGGCTCTCTTGGATTGCGCTGGCACTTATATGCATACATCTTCCATCACTACAGTCTTTCGATGTCTCCCTACAAAAATGAGTCAGACATTTAGTATGAGGAAGCGTAGGGCTCTCTCCTGTCATCCTCCAGTAGCTCCTCTGGAGCAGGGGGTGAGTGCTGTTCACCATGGCATATTTTCCCATCCACCAAGGGATGTACTGAAGAAAACCTCAACCCACAGTGTGTAGGTTGCCTATCCCGCCCTTCTCATTTCACTGAAGCAAATCATAATCTGAAACGGGGGGGGGGGGGCAAAAATGATTGCAGGACATTAAGGCTTCCTCCTCCTTTGCAAATAAGAAAGCAGAGGCCAGAGAAACTAGTACCATTTCCATGATTGTGTGATGGCCTGAAAACAAGATGCCCTTGTGTCTGACACAATGATTTGGTGGTCATGGTGATGCTACAAGGCTTTATGGCTGGAGGCATTTATCTTATTTTTCAAAATTTATTTATTTATTTATTTATTTATTTATTTATTTATTTATTTGGTGCAGGGTCTCACTATGCAGCTCAGACTCATAGTGATCCTGCTGTCTCAGCCTCCCCAGCACTGGGATTACAAGTGTGTACCATCGCACCCAATTTGGGTGCCTGAGCTTACCAGGCAGGCATTTAGACTGCTGAGCTATCTCCCCAGTCCTGGAGGCATTTATTTTAGACACCAGAAAACTGCTTTCAGTATTTAAGGATGCACATGTTATCTTCTTTGCTTTTATATGTAAAGTATCTATAGCCTCAAAATGATAAGCATGACATATCATCTGTATCACCAACTAGCAAGCAGGTCATGGGAAAGTCAAGAGTAGGGTGTGCAGGCGGAGTTTTAGGAGGTCTCAATTGTAGATAGAACTCTCCCTCTCTTTGTGGGATTTGAAGCAAATTATTTAGCTATCCATAAATCCCAAATTCTAGCAGCTAAAGTCCCTGGATGGCTTTCTTAATTCTGTCATTTGCTGGGCATGCAAACCTGAGCCAGTTCCTTGATTCTCAGAGCCTCTTTTTCATCTTATATGAAATGAAGCTAATAAGCACACAGCTCAGGGGTCTGCTGTGGGGATTAAGAGAGAGAACCCAAGATAAATGCTTAGAGTGTTGCCTAGCAATCTGAAGAATAAATGTTAACTGTCCTTAGCTACTTAGCTACAAAATTAGGAGGTAGATTAGATCTCTTTAAGGCCCCATCTCAACATGAATATTTTATAATTAGATAACTTGAGAAGTTTCTATTTTCCCCTTCCATTAGCAAGATACAATGCATCTCTTTTATTATTTCATTATATTTCCACAAAATATGCATTCCTTATTCAGCTCATTAGGAATAACTCACTGGGCTTAGCACTAGGGCAGTTAAGCAATTTGGCCACTAGATGGTGATTGAATCTTTGTGACCCCACTTGTGAGACTGTTTACGTGGACAAATTACTCTAAGTCAGAAATCACATAAAATGTGAGACTAAGAAATCAGGAGAGTATCTAGCCCACTCTAAAGGGTCAATAAAAATGTTGGCACATAGAATTTAAGTGAGTTGTTGAAGGTTATACCATTGTGGACCTCAGATAAAATACTGTGGTTCTAATTTAAGGGCAGTTATTTTTATTTTTTTCTTTACGCTCCAAGACCTGTACTATAAACACCACACAGTATGGGGCTGAGACTTCTAGAGAACTAGTTTCTTGATGGTTTTAATAAAAAAAATTTTTAAATAGTCCCTCTATTTCTTTTTAAAAGGAATTTTATTTTCTCAGGCAATACACGGCATGCCCCTCTCCCATTGATACTAGACTAATCTGTCTTCAAAAATTAATGGCTAATAAGGTATTAAACAATAAATTTTTCTCAGTCAAACCTACAGTTACCAGTAGAATTTTTATGTGATCATAGCTTCCCCATGTCCCACATTCACTGTCCTGTCCTTAGTGACATTAAAACATTAAAACTATTAGATTCATACCAGGTATGTAGGACTGTATTTACTTGGTATGGCTATTCATTTTACTTATGTAATATTATGCAGGTATGTTACCACTGTGGGTGAGTAAGCTTTCTGTTTTCATCTTTTCTATTAGTATCAAAAAAAAAAACACTAATGGCTGCTTCCAAAAGAAATCAATAGCACCCATCACAGAACCTATTTCAATTTTGAGTATTTCTCAGGCCTCTTACTTATTAATGTTGACATTTTCTTTCATCTCTAGTATGCAATTTAAAAGAAAGGTAAGAGTAAGATGGGAAAACTTGGCATTTCAAGTCTAGGAGGAGCCTTCAAGATAAGTCCTTCCTCTGCAGTCAAGTCGTGTTGGTTCCCCTGTGGGTTTGGTGGCAGAAACGGCCTAGCATCTTCATCCTCTGGCAATGCTCTGTAGATGGACTCCTTTGCTATTTTTTTGCCTATACAGCTTTGGAACCCACTAATGTCAGGGTCAGGAGCTGGATCAGTGCAAGATGAAACCAGGGTAGGCTCTAAAATTAAGTCAGTTTCAATGGGTCTGTGCAAAATGACTAGCGCTGTTCTTGTCCTTGCTGCGTGGATTTGGGCATATCCAGGATGACTAGGTGGATGCTTGGTAGAATTCTGATAACACATTTTGCCTAACTATCTTCCTGATAGCCTTTAAAATAAACTGTATCAAGCACCTACACTTTAATAAATCTGGATCTACTTAATTTGTGCTAGTGAAATGTGCACTGTTGTTGATGGAAGAGGTTTTACTGATTAAGTGAAGAAAGAGTGGAATTTGAACCTAGTTGCTCACCTTCTGTTGACTGGCCAGATGTTTTTCTATCAGTGCAGTTTCCCACAGCTGTTTCTTTAGTTGGTGGGGGCGGGGAGGGGGGAAGTGGTCATGAAGAAGGCTGGAAGCCCATTGCCAAGTTGAGCTGTGTTTTGCATGGCCCTTTGACTTCCAGGAAGGTACAGAAGCAAAAAGCAACATCACTCTAGTATTTGATTTATTTGAGTTATTTTTGTCACTTCTTTTCTCAGGTCCACAAAAGGTGGCTCCGGTTCCTCCCTTTCTGAGCTGCAACCGGCTCAGTCAGGCCGAGCCTTCCTATACCGAGTTCTCCGGGCAGCTCTCCCACTTCAGCTTCTCCTATTGCTTCTCCTCAGTCTTGTCTGCCTCGTCCCGATGTCAGAAGAAGACTACAGTTGTGCCCTTTCCAATAATTTTGCCCGATCATTCCACCCCATGCTCAGATACACCAATGGGCCTCCTCCGCTCTGAACCAAGCAGAGGCCATCGGCTAAAGTGCTGGTAGCATGAGGAAGAGGAGCTCAGAAACAGTCTGAGACTACCTTAACCTTGAGAGAAGCCCTTGGTGAGACAGCTTTCCGTCTCACCTGCATCTGGACTATAAGTCACGGTTTATGATGTGGATGAAACACAGTGAGAAGAGGAGAGCCCACAGAAAGTCTGAGACAGTCTGAACCTAAGACATTGGGTAAGGACACCCAAAGTGACCCTGGACTTGTGAATTCTGGGCCTTCGGCCCATTGACACATAGCCAAGGACTTGAGTGGACCACTTGGGCAGCTTCCCATGGCTCTGCTCCATCCACCCAAGAAACAGCCCTCCTGAGCGCCATGCTAGTATACAACCTATCAACCGATCAGTGCTGAAGAGATTTTAGAACCTTGTAACATACAATTTTTAAGAGCTTATATGCACCTTTCTTTGTCCCCCCCCCCCCTTTTGGGCATGATGTTCTAATCTTCGCTTAGAAGCACAAGCTGTAAATCTAAACGGCACTTTTTTAAAAAAAGGTATAAAGAAAAACTAGATGTAATAAATAAAATTAAGGAAGGCTTTATGTGAAACAGAAGTTGAATGTTATAGTAAAAAAAGATATTTATGTAATATACAGTTTGCTAAAGCCAAGTTTTGTTTGTATTGATTTCTTTGCATTTATTATAGATACTACAAAATACTTTGTACTTGCTTTTTCTTCCCCTAAAAAAGTGAACTTTTAAAAAATTACTAAGTAGGCACTAATCCAAATACAACCTATGTTAGGATTTTTGTGAAATGAATGAAGCCAAGATACATGTTTATCTTTAAGGGAAAGGTTGGTTGGAGGTAGTGTATATTTAGACATAGAAGGACCTTAAGGGTTCCTTGTCCCCTCTTCCTTCCAAAGCCAATCAGATCTTAAGAATTCCTGCTTCTTCAATTACTTGTTATTCTCTTTTCTTTTCCCACTGCACAAATAGAAAACCCTCCTAAGAACTCCCCCTAAAACGCCTTCTCTGATGTGTCCCAAGGTTTTACAACAGCCACCAAGTCTTCTTGAAACCCTCTTTTCTTCAAACCCCTTCTCTGCTACAAAGATTTTTTTGGCTATCAGACAAATTATAATTTTCATCTCTCATCCAAGTAAAAATACTGAAGATTTTATCTTCCCCTTTGACCTTGCCAGCTCATGGAAGCATCTGGTGCTTGTTGAATTTTAATCTATCATTTAGCAATTTGAGGAGGCAGAGTTCAGCCTTCCATCAGAAATAGAAAACACAGTGAGCAGAGCACATATTCCCGCTAGGCAAAAATGGCAGGGATTATCAGTTGCTGCCTGTTTGGAATTGGAAACTTGTTTTCTATTTGATTTTTAGTCCATCGATTTCCCTCATGGCCAATGCTCTGGAGATATTCAGGTTTACACTTGTGCTCAATCTCAAATATTTGGATTAAACCAAGTGAGCTGGAGCTGGCCTCCATGGTTTCTGTGATGCACAGGGACTGAGGGCCCTCTCAACACTGCATTCTGAGATTTAGTGAACTTTTGACTTCTGGGATGACTTCACACCTCCTCCTCGTGCCTGCAGGGCAGGACCTGTGAGCACACCTTTTAGGCAGGTCCCTGGGGGTCCTTAGCTCTGCTGACAATTGAGAAGCATGGCCTCACATTTTCTTCCCATCATCTCTTTGTCCTCACCATACATTTTCTCCTGCCTCATAAGACTCAGTTCACCAGCCAACTCCTCCTTGGTCTGGATCACGTTTGGACTGTACTTAAGACTCCCCTGTGGAAACCTTTGCTCTGGTGGCATTGGTAGCCTATATACTGTGCTTCCTACTGGCCAGTCTGTCCCTCTCAAATATCCCCAGAGGTCCCTAATCAGGGAACAGTGTTGATTTAGGCAAAGAATGAAGTTGTCCTATCTCGCTGCTTCAGCAGTGTATGCGTGTTCGAGATGGACTTCTCTGTGGGCTAAATCTCTCTGTCGCCTCCCTGTCACTCTGGGCCCCCAGAGCAGTCACCTGTTTACCTGGAACACGTCACATGGTCAGGCAGAGTTGCTGCAAACCCAGGCACGAGGGACTTCAGAGGCTTTTCCTTCCCGCATGACTGCTCACTCACATTTTAGTCATTCCCCATTACTGAAAAATTCAATGTTCAATATTTCAGAGAGAATTTTGGCCATTTCCTGCTTGAAACTGAACCCAGACCACTGCTCACAATCACTCTATCCCCAGGCCCTGAAAAGAAAATGTTTTAATTAGGAAAACTCTTATTATCCCTATGTGCCTTTTTCTAAAACTGTGTGAAACACCTGGTCCTCTGTCCAACATTCACTTCCATGAAAGTCTCTCAGGTTTCACAGCACCTTGGAAAGGGAGCTGCACGGAGAGTGGGCGCTGAAGCCATGAGACCCTGGCTTCCCCAGATGAGCAGATGAGGCCAGGACCTGTGGCCAGAGACCTCACAGCCTCCAGGGACTTGGGGGGAAGGACACTAGGTCCACACCTAGCAGTTACCTCAGCAACAGAGAGGCATGTTCTTTGAAGTCTTCAAGGAAGGGATGAATAGCTTAAAGAATTCTCATACAAGAAAAGGGTACTTTTCTTAGCAGCTAAAGAGGCTCATGTTTTTGGAGTAAGGGTGGTCAGCAGTCCTGCTGAGTCCTCGGGAGTGGAAATGATGTCTCAAGTGAGAGGAGATGAGGATGAGCCCAAGCATAGGCCAACTGACCAAGAAGGTGGGAAGAGAAGGGTTGAAATGTGTTCCTGGTGAGATCTGCACAAGCAAGCAGAAACTGAAAAGGTGGACAAGAAAAAATCCATGCAGCAAAGATGGAAAATTAAGGCTTAGAAACAAAAAGCACTATAGTAACAAATTCAGGTAGAGAGCCAGCCAAATAACTCAGGGATTAAAGCGCCTACAAGTAAGCACAGGGGCTGGAGATTCCATCCCCAGGCCTGCCATGCCGGCCCCACTCCCCAGGCACACTGAGACAGCAACTGAGAGGAGGTATGGTGGCATGCGCCTGTAATCCCAGCTCTTGGAAGGCTGTAAACAGGTGGACCACTACAAGTCTGATCTAGTAGTGAGACCCTGACCACTCTGTAGACCCTTCCCTAAAATACAATGAAATGAAATGAAATTCAGTTAGAAAAATGAAGGTCTTCAGGAGAACTATGCCTGAGGAGCAAGAATCAAGCCTCCAGGAAGATGGTGGGGCAGCCGCTTCCCTTGTTTGTCTAAGGAGAAGTGACACCTTCCAAGGCTCAAAAGGAAATTCTTCAAGCCAAATACAGAGATTTACTATGGGAGGGCAGGTTGAGTGAGACTGATTTATAGCCTTCACCCCGAGACCAAATATTAAGAAATTACAGCTACGAAATTATGTTGGCAAGCCGTATGAAAGACCATAAAGCAATGAACAATGGAGTGAAAGATTTATGCAAGTTGGTCATGGCCAGATAGGCAAGGCCCCGGAAGCGCTGGTTTGGGTGCGCCTGGGGCAGTTCCACGGCTGGCTTCTTTGCTTTGTGCCCACTGGTCTGCGCTCGCATCGCCAAACCTCCATGGGGAATTGTGTATCAATTACAATGGTCTCTGAATGCACGCCAGATAGGACCCAGAAAGCCTGGCCAGCAAATGTCCACAATGTTGCCAGAATGGCTCCAGCGTGCTTTCCAGTCCACTCTCGGCTTGGACGCCACAACGCCTTGGTAACTACCCATCCAAGCCCACCTCGTTGGGCCACTATGCAGACTCTTCTCTTCCTCCGCTCAATCAGTCCTGAAGCAAGGATGCAAGTGGAAGCGAGAACCCATAGAAACGGAACCTAATTTAGGAGTGGGAAAGGACATTAAGTCTATTAAATGTGTCTTTATTTTCTCAGAACAAATTGTGTCTCTTTTAACTTCTTTGTCAGCGATTTGTGTGTTAACAGGATGCATTTTGGAAACGGAGGTAGGTAGAGCGGTTTACAATCTGGGGGGCAATTTTCAGCTTAGTCATACTCAGCAGTGAGAGGCTAATTTGGGAGCAGAGAGATGTTTTGCTGAGCGTGGCTGTTATAATTTTAGATTTAATGATACACTGTGATAGCGGTGGCTCATCCTCGTCATACCTAGAGCAACCCAGAGAGAGTGAAACTCATCGGGAAAGGCATTTGATGTGCAGGTCCCGGCTTCTCCCTCCCTCTCCCTACCGTCCGTGCAGTGTGCACCAGGTGCCCACTGGGGACCACCACTAAGCGGGCTGCATTTTAGGGGCTCCCTCATACCAATGCATGAGCAACACAGGGCAAACCAACGGCTACCCTCAGCTACAGTCAACAGGCAAAGCCAGCCAAATGGAGCCCAGCAAGGCAAGCTGAGCAAGGGGCTGCAGCACAGCAGCCCGAGAACATTTAATCAGCATTGGAACAAGCCAAGTGGGGCTGGGGGAATCTTGTTAAAATATATAGGCCACAGAAAAAATAAATCAGCCTTCTAGGTTTTTTTTTTAACCTGTTACCTAATACAAGGGTAAGAATGTTACTACATCTGTAGCCAAAGCTGCATTAAAACGAAGTCCCTTGTAGGCCGTGCCACAGAAGAAGCCCAGCCTCCTGGAAGGGTCCCGTCAGAGCCACGCAGGTCTGTGCTGTGGCCTAAAGCCTGAGCTCTCGCTCCTTTAGGCGCCTGCTGAGCTCAGAAAGCGAAGCCACCAACGACAGCTGATGTCACCCGTAGTTCCAGGCAGCCTCACCTCCCCACCAGCACATATTTCAGCAGGAACTCAGAGTTGCCTCCTTCCCGGTCCTGTGGGGTGCACCGGTTTCTGGGGAACCGCAGCAAGGGATCTGAAGCCCAGGGCTTTCCTAAATGTCCTTCCTTCCTCATCAGCAATGTCTCGGGTCCCTGTCCTCTAGAAACTTAGACTTGTACACAGCTGGCCATGGGCCGGGCTTCCAGGTCACCCAAACCCCTAGGCTGTCCCTCCCAATCCTTTACCCTCTCCACCGGCCTCAACAGCAAATCCTGTTGGCAAAATCCACATCCTTCCCGTGGCTTTTCATGTCAACTTCAGCAAACAGTGTTTCCATATAAACCTGGAATTTTAATCTACATTATACCTTATACTACAGACCCACTAGGCACTTGCTGTTTTAATTACAGTAACAGGTGGTGTAATTAATCATGGAAAATAAAAATACAGATGCAATATATAATTCAGTAAAATAAATAATAAAGTATATAAATGTATATTATCATTATTAATACATTCACAGTATATATTAGCTGTTTTCATGTATCCTTAGAGAAGTAGCACTTCCCTCTATGCATGTATCCATTTTAAAATCTCATTGTTAAAATAATCAACTAATTTTCTCTTCTCTAAAGAAAAATAGTGTCACGTGTCTTGGTTAGTTTTGTTTCAGTATTGAGGATGGAACTCAAAGCTACCACCCCAGAATTGTGTTTGCTTGGTTGGTTCAGGTTTTATTTGCCTGATTTCCCAGGCTCTAACTCATGATCCTCTGCTGCCTCACCTCTTAGAAATTTCAGATTTAGGTGTGCGCTGCTATGCCCAGCTCCTAATTTCATGTTACTTTTCTATGCCTTTTGATTTTCTCATTCAAACGCCATACCATTTTTTTTAATTAAGGGGTGTTTTATTCTTCAACATGAAATTTTCACTTTATAATAATCTACCCACACATGTCATTCATCATTAGATATCCAGGATCTCTCAGGACCTCTTTTCTTTTTCTTGTGCTTTTTAAGCTCAACTCTATTGTGCATATTTGAGGTTTACAATCATATGTTATGGGATGCAGAACACCTACGATAGTAAGGTATATTAGCATCGTCCTCGCAAAAGGTCATTTTTTTTGTGTCACAGGAGCAGCCACTTAGGCAACAAATATCCCTGGCAACTGAATCCTACCAATGTTAGTCCTCATGTTGATCTCTGTATATCTACTTGAGAGGATGAGGCGTCAGGGTGACACCTGCGTGCGAACACAACAGAGCAGAGTTTTATGAACTGAAAAGCTGTGCACGTATTTTAATTGTACAAGTCAAGGAAGAAGCTGAAGAACCGTGAACAAAACGTAGGGCTTAACACTGGAGTCATAGGGTGGAAAAATCATTTTAAACACTTTTGTGATTTAAATTTGACAGTACTTTTCCATCCAAATTACTGCAAAAATGATGATAATGTTAAAAGGGAATGGAAAAGATACTTCTGCTTCCGTAGAAGGATGTGACGTGTGATTTGCTTTTTATTTTAGAAGAACACTGTTGGTACGCCTTAAATAAACGATTTTTTGTCACTTATTGTAAGGGGAAGGCTCGACCTCACAGCAGGGATTCGCTCGCCCTCAGTGTGTGGTTGGGTAAAGACACCAAGATAATGGAGCTCAGCAGGGTGTGGTGGCACAGGGCTGCAATTCGGAGCTCTGAGAGGCAGAGGGATCCCAAGTTTAGCCCAGCCTGAGCAATCTGGTGCTTTAGCAAGACCCTGTCTCCAAAGAGAAACAAACAAAAAGGCCTGCGGATGTACTCCAGTGTGAAAACCCTGAGTTCAGACTCTGGTACTAGAAAGGAGGAGGAGGAGGAAGAAAAAGGAGAAGGGGCAGAAAAGAAAGGAGGGGGAAGAGGGAGGAAGAAATAGAAAAAAATAAATAAATAAGGAAGCTTGCTGACCAATGAATGCCCAGAGAAGAGTTTCCCTGGAAGAGATTCGAAAATAAAGGTTCATTTGTTCAAGAAAAGAAAAACAACTTGTTAAGCGGCCACCTCAGCAGAAGTTACCCTACTCACAGGGGGCCTCATGCTATCCGTGGCAACCTTGTCCCTAGAAGGGATCGGTGCAGGCAGTGGTGCGGACCCTGCCCTGGAGCTGGAGGTCGCAGGCAGCTTCTCAGGCCTCTCTTTACTGACAGGTACCAGAGATCAACCTGTTTTGCTTTTGCCCTGATAGCTGCTTCTGTTCAACCACATCCTTCAAGATGCTCTCCGCTCAGCCTGGCCTTGTCAGGGGCCCAATCCCGCCCCACCCCCCTACACACACTAAGCCACCCTCCCCCACCTCTGCAATGCTGTCTACTAATCAGAGCCCCGTGAACTGCTGGGGAACTGCACTTTTTATTGAGTTCATTTTATCTGAGTCTTGGTTTACGTATACCACAGGCTCTGGAGCCAAGGCACCTCAGGTCAGTTTCCAACTCAGCCACTACTAAGCGGTTTAATCTGAGCAACTGTCTTCATCTTTCTGTTTCTCTGTTTTCTCCTCTGTAAAATTGGATTAAAACAGTGCCTATGATGTGGGGTTGCTATGAGGATCAGACACACTAATGTAGTATGTTAAGATGTGTTGGGTGGGCACTAAATATTAGTTAATTAAACTACCATTACTTCCCCAACTTTAAATTTAATATCAGAAATGGTTTCAGAAACAGTTTACCAAATCTTTTCCCCGTGAGTGTTCTGTTTAGGGAAGAAGTTCTCCTAGAATTGTTCTTTACTTTTTTAAATGTTTTTTTTGTTTTGTTTTGTTTTTTTTTTTTTTTTTCCCAGCATGAGGATTGAACCCAGAAGTTTCAATTTAACCATATCTCCAGACCTTTTGTTTTGTTTTGTTTTGCTTTTTTTTCTGAGATAGGGTCTCACTATGCAGTTCAAGCTGGTCTTCAACTCACTTGTAGCCCAGGCTGACCTCAAACACAGACAGATCCTCCTGCCTCAGTCTCTCAAGTGCTGGGATTACAGGTGTATGCCATCACACATAGCAATTCTTTACTTTTCAAAAAACTGGTTTAAAAAGTACGTTATATGAGCTAACTCCTCACAAACTCAACAGTACACACTGTAAGATCACTAACCCCAAATGTCAAATCAAGGGGGCAGAGATCTGTGCAAGAGTCTCACTAGCTCTACAGTGGCTCAGGCTCCAGCCTGTGGAAGGCCGGGCATCTTCTGAGTTGTGTCGTTCCAGCAGGTGTGTCTGCCACTGAGGTGTGTGCTGCAGGTACAGATCTATATGGACAGGCCCTGAAATTGAGAAAAGTTTTCTATTTTCAAAGGATCATAAATCAGAGACCATCAAAGGCCTAGAATATCTACTCTGGTACCTTATAGAAGTATGCTAGCCTAGGAGGTCGAGTTGAACAAGACAAACACCATCAGTGGCTCTTGTGACTGACTTCTTCCTAGAGACTGCTCAGATGTGGTCACATGACACCTACTCAGCACTTCATCACCTCTGCCCCTCTTCTGCCTGAGTATAACTTGGGGATTCCTCCCTGAAGCCCTTCAGTGTTTATGAAGAATCCTCTCCTTTTTATCCCCCACCCATGTCCACTGCCCTGTGTCTGGGATGGGTGAGGATTTCAACCTTGGCCTTCACAGAAGACCAAGCACAGCAGTGGCCTCTCCCGCAACATCCCCCAGCTGGCTCTGCAGCTCCTTTCACTTCCTGCGGGTCCTGTTACTCATTTCCTAGCTGAGGCACCTGCTGGTGGGCAGCCCCAGCAATTTGCACAGCTGCTGGCCTCGCCATCAGGACTGTGTGGACCTGATCCCTCTGCAGAGCTGCTTTCCCAGGGGCTGTGTACAACCCACTGGTGAAGGCGGCCCTTGTGGACCCTGGTTATTGGAAGGTCGGGTGGGGCAGAAGAGGGTTACCAGAGAGGACAAAGCAGCAATTTGATAGGAAAAATAAGTTTGAATATTTTGTTCTACTGCATGGCATGGTGAGTCGAGTTAATTCATTAGGACTGTAGCATTCAGTGGTACTAATATTCTGGTGATAAAAAAGAGAAAAAAAGGAACAAAATTATCCGCATATGATCACGTTTCTTGTAATCAGTCAGTCAATAAGAGAAGGGGCATGTGTGGCTTTCTAGACCTCTGTGAGTGGGAAGGAGGTGACTCAGTTTGGAAGGTGATACACTTGGTTTGTTTGAGGATATTGAGTGCCTGGGATTGGCTGCTCTCCTGGAGTCCTGGTAGTCATCGTGGAGACTGAAACAGTCCTAGAGGCTGCTGAGACTCGGAGTGTCCAAGGTCAGAGGAGAGTTTTGGGGATTAGGAAAAGGGCTCATCCAGATGGGACACTTCCACAGAAGCAGGATATAGGGGACTTTTAAAATTGTTTATTTGTTTATCTATTTATTTATTTGATACAGCATCTTACTATGCAGCTCTGACTCGTACTGATCCTCCTGTCTCTACCTCCCCAGAGCTGGGATTACATGCATGCGCCATGATGCCAAATCAGTGGCTGGCCTGGCGTTCTCCAGGGCCAGGGCCTGCGCTTTCCAGGCAGGCGCTTAGACCACTAAGCCATCTCCCCAGTCTCAGTAGCCCTCTCAGCCAGGGGCAGGACAGACATAGCAGGCCAGGGGAGTGAACCTCCGGCCCCTGTGCCTGCTTACATGAACTCAGGATCTTGTGATCCTGGAACTAAACCATGTAATACCTGCATTGCCAAGTACTTAAGGCTAGTTTCCCTGTTCAACTCTTCTGTCTTCCCATAAATTGCAGAGTGCTTTTCTTTGTATAGGTGGAACATTGCTAATCTGAAATGCTGCAGGGTCTGAAAGTTTTTGAGTGCAACATGGTGCTCATAAAGTTTTGATATTGGAGCATACTGAATCTTGAAGTTGTGGCTTAGAACACATAGTGGTAAGGTCTATGCACATATTCAAAAGCTTGAAAATCTCCCAAATCTGGAATACCTCTGGTCCCAAGCATATTTCATTAAAGCTTATTATGTGCATGTCTTTTGCTCTCAGAATGTGTTGGACTATAAGGATTGTTCAGTGTATTTTGCAATAGTAACAATGCAAGCCAGGTGTGGTGGTGCACGCCTGTAATCCCAGCACTCGGGAGGCTGAGGCAGGAGGATCGGTGCGAGTTTGAGACCAGCCTGGGCTACAAAAGTGAGCTCAAGGCCAGTCTGAACTGCATAGCGAGACCCTATCTCAAAAAGACAGAAAAACAACAACAACAATGCATTAAGATAATTAATGGATCATTTACTCTAGTTGCAGTCCATTCTTTTCCAAGAAGCACACAGAAGCACTATGTTGGCACTTCCAGCCCTTCCTTCCATTTGGAAGAAACTCCTGCAGGCTGTGGATCAGAAACCAGCCTGTGCCTGGTGTCCGGAAAGGAAGGGAGGGGCACAGGTACAGCTCCCAGAGTCAGCAGCACGGACCTGCGCCCTGCCCTCCTGCTCTCCAGTCTGGTGTGGTGCCCTGGGTACTGAAACATGTTCCTTCTGGTTGTAAACGTGGAAACATTCAGGAATCTTTACAGCTTAACCTCCATGGAGTCTAGGGTAAACTTGGGAATTCAATCAGCCCATAAAAATGTTTACCAGCTCACAAACCTCTCCCTGGCCTTTCCCACAATCATGATTTCTCAATGAAAAAGCAGCTGATGACAGGTCAGTGCTGCGGCAGCAAGGACTCATGGCTCAGAGTGCAATGCACAGGCCTCCTGCCGGCCACCGTCCCACGCGCTGGGTGACTGGAGCTTGGCAGCAGGCCCAGAGTTGGCTGGATCAGAGTGCTTTCCCTGCATTCTGCCTGGTGTAGCCCTGAACTTACCCCACCCAATTTCAAAATCACTCTTCACAATTACTGCTTGCCTGGATACCACCTTGCTCTTGTCTCGTCCCGCTCATCAAGTTATGTGAAGGCTGAGGTTCTAAGAGCTCAGCAGAGATGCTCTGGGCCTTTGTGGCAGCGCAGCTCATTCCTGGGCCATGGGATAGGAGGTGGTCATGTAGCTGGTGGGACGTTGGGCCCAGCCTGGTACTGTCAGAATCTGAAATGGGCTGGCAGCTATGAAGGCGTCACTATCTTAGGCTGCAAGCTTTCAGGTCATCAGTGATCAGGTGCCCAGGATTGGGGCAAAAATCCGTCTTTTTCTAACAGAAAGACTTCTGTAGAAACCAGGTGAAGGAGAGACCTAGCACTACCTCAGGATGCCCCCTAACTGCCAGCTATCAGAGAGAACAACCCGCTCCACCAGCTGTCCTCCCCAAGGGCCACCCACCAGGCTAACCTAGGAAACACATTGCTCTGTCACTCAAGCACATAGCCTTCCACATCATTCCCAAACTTCTGCATGTCTTTGAAGAATCACCTTAAAAATCCCTAAAGTTTTCTTCCTATTCATAAAACGTGGGAGCTTACTGAGAAACAAAGTTAGTGGTTTTTGGGGAGGAGTGTGAATACACTTTCAAAAACACTTTGTGACTTCCAGTGATACGCAAGAAGCTCAGTCAGAGTGGTTCTTCTGACCACTCATTTTCAATGTCAGGAAAATTCAACCCATGTCCCTCATTCCCAAGATTTCTGACCTTGGGAAAGTTACTTAATCATGTTAAGCCTTCATTTATCAACTGTAAAATAAGGCCTATCATATTTTTGCTCTCACAGGAAATAAATAAAGTCACTGTGGAGGATAATGGCGTACCCCAAAACGGTGCTCTTATGTGTATGAATGTGGCTGTGTGTGGCTTTTCTCAAGGTCAAAAGGAAAAATCACACATTCCTTCTGCAGAGAGTGTCTGCACAATGCCTTGGCTGAGAAGGTTTTCATTCCACACAGCAACATATTCTGTCGAAGCGAATTCCCCCACCCCCGCCCCCCAGCCATCAGTGGGCAATTCCATGGGAAAATTTAACTATGTCCTCCCCTGCTCTCAGATCTACTTTGTAATTGTGAGCTCCCATGGATGTGAAGTTAAAACAAACTCCTTAACGCACATAGGTTTCCAAACAATGAAAGGAAACTTTTGCTTCCCCAAGGAATATACTCTATAGCTTTGGAGAAGCAAATCTCAATATGATAAGTTTGAATTTAAACAAACCCAGAGGCTTAAGGACATATACCTTTGGAGGTTATCCTTGAGCCGGTGTGTGCTGAATCAACACACAGATACTCCCAGCACTGACACACTTCAAGAGAAAGACTATAAGTTCTATGAATTGCCAATATTCCTGTAAAATTTTGCTATTCAGTGGAAATGGCAGGTGCCACACATGGGCAGCTCTGTTTTTTGGTGTTTTGAGAGATGTAACAAGGTTCGGTGCATAGAGGAAAAACATGATTGTGGCCATATGGAGAGCCTGAAATATCTTGATCTGCAACACAACCGTAAGACTGAACAAAACTCTCTTTACCAAGGCACCAATACCTCAGCGCTCTGAAAACTGACCAGCAGTACCCAATGACCTAAGGAATGTTGATTCTTGAAAAAGTGCTGAATGCTGAGTAAGTGCAGTATGACTTTGTAATATTCTTTTCTAGAGATGCTCCCAGCTCCTGCTATCCACCACTAGGTCAGTGCCTGAGTGGGACAGGACAAGAGGATGGACGGCTTTAGTGCTGTGAAGAATATGGCAAATAATAAAAGTGAATGGACTGGTGAGTCAGTGGATAGGCAAGGTACAGGGAAGGGCTTGGAGCTTCCATGCCCTCTCTCAGCGCACTAGGCTCTGCTCAGCCCAAGTGTGCCACTACCCAGAAACTATGAACCCTGCTCTCCCAGGCTTCAGTATCAGCTTCATTATATCCACATAACTGAGTTACTACATGTGCATAAATGAAGACTTCTGGATGGACTTCATTACACACACTGTTAGCCATTTGTGGCCAACTCAGCCTTCAACCCTTCTCTCCTTCTCAGAAGTTTCAAGGTGTGGCTCAAAATTCCAAGCTTCTACCCTCCAGGTTAGATTCCTTGGCAACTAGTCCCCAGCTGAAGCTGACCAGAAGCCTGCCAAGAGTCAGCCGATTAGAACAAAAAATGTCCTACCACTGTGGAAATCCCAAGGGATTTAGGAGCTCTGTGTCAGGAACCAGACCAAAGACCAGATGTAGGATGGAAGGATCTCCTTGCACCACTGTGCTCAAGGCTTTTAGCAGATACGTCTTCACACCTGGGGAAGAGCTCAAATGTAGACATTTTATACTATAGTATAACGAAAGCAGTAAGGTGAAAGAGTGACCAAAAATGGAGGCAAAACAGGGCTGGGGAGATAGCTCAGCAACATAAAAAGCCTGCCTGGCCAGTGTAAGGTGCTGAGTTCAATCTCTGGTTGGAAAAAAAAAAGTAGAAAAATGCTTAATGTAAACCCAAACATATGAATAATTAATAATACCACTGAAGGTCAATGCTCTGGCAGAGTAAAAGTAATTTCAATCATCATCACTAACAGGGATGGAGGCTTAGATACGCTGACTCTGTATCAAGTGCTGCAGGCACAGATCTCTTTTACCCTTCACAGCACTCCTGGAGCCATTTACCCATAGGTGGGACGAAATTGCTAGCAATTCCAATGCAAAGTAGGAAAGTTTATTTTGGCTCACAGTTTCAGAAGGCTCAATTCATGGCTGGCTGTCCCAAGGCGTGGTTGAAGGGGATGGTGAAGAAAAGCTGCTTGCCTAGGGCAGCCCAAAAGCGGAGAAAGAGGAGAGTAAGGAGGAAGACTGGATAAAACCACATCCTTTCAGCTTACACCTCTAGCAGCCCACCTGGTTCAACAAATACTCCACTGTACATTCAACTGTGAACTCATTAGTGGAATAATCCTCTGACAGTAATAGCCCCATGACCTATGCACCCTCTAGAAACCCACCTCTAAACACATGGGACTTTTAGGGACGTTAAGACTGAGCAACAGCACTCGTCCATCATGAAGATCTGTGAAGGCTCAAAACCATGCTGTCTGGATTTTCAGAAAAGGGTGAAATAAATAAACATATTTTCTGTGTGTTACCTAGTCTCAGATATCACACTGTTCAAGTGAGGAGAAGGAGTCTGATACACTCTACAGGGAAGAAGCTAAGGCATGGGGACATGAACTTGCCCAAGGACAATGACTGGTAGAATGATGACTCCAATCAGTTATCTAGTTACATAGCCTACATATATATCACATAGCCTCTCAGTATCTCACATCCCCTTCACCCAAATTTATCAGCATTACATAGGAAATATGGGTAAAAGTGAACATGAAGGCAACTTCGTGTTAAGTAAAAGGTTTCCTGTTTTGGAATCCTGGGCTGGAAGTGAGCCAGTGCTCGTTTTACTTCCATGACAGGGGAGAGGGTTTTAAGATAGAAATACATGTTTTGTGCTGTTCACCATCTGCCCACTAATTCATTTGCTAATTATTACTCTCATGCCTCCACCTTCTCCCTTCATAGGCAAAGAGTTTGGATTTAACATTAGAAAGACAGCTACGGCCCCTCTGCGCCACCTCTGCG